>JBAKBP010031589.1:0-24234 GCA_037953745.1 Lithodes maja | reverse complement strand
GTAATGGTAGATGGCCTTTATTCTCAATATCACTCAATAAATGCTGGTGTTCCCAGGGATCAGTTTTGGCCCCAATTCTGTTCCTCATTCATATCAATGATCTCATATCTACCACTCATAATCCAATACATTCCTACGCAGATGACTCAACACTCCACAGTTTCTTCACATTTACTAATTCTTTCACCCAACCCGATCTTATAAATTCAAAAATAAACACTGCAATTTCTCTGAACCAGGACCTTTCTAGAATTAATGGATGGGGACAAAAGAATTTAGTTTCCTTTAATGCACA
This sequence comes from Lithodes maja, assembly GCA_037953745.1. NCBI lineage: Eukaryota > Metazoa > Arthropoda > Malacostraca > Decapoda > Lithodidae > Lithodes > Lithodes maja. The sequence goes on along the minus strand of JBAKBP010031589.1, from coordinate 23,939 downwards.
GAAAACCAAGTACATGCAATTTTCTAACCGACAGAATCTCACTGACTCCCATATATTTTTTAATGATGTAAATATTCCCACTTCCCCTAGTATTGACATTCTCGGTGTAACATTAACTACTAACTTGAGCTGGACACATTATGTTAGAAGCATTGCTAAGAATGCCTCTAAAAAACTGGGACTCCTGTACAGAGTTCGAGAATTCTTCACTGACGAGCAGTTGGCCGTAATATATAAAAGTCATGTGCGTTCTCAGATGGATTACTGTTCACCTCTGTGGGGTGGAAGTGGAGTGGTTGCATTGAGGCAGTTGGACAAAATTCAAAATAAAGCTATTAGATTAATCAATAACCCTGCAATCACACAGGACCTTCCTACATTATCCATACGAAGAAACGTTGCATCCCTTGCATTATTCTACAGATATTTTCACAGCAATTGTTCCGAGGAACTTGCTTCAATTGTGCCGCCTCTCCACATCTTTCCCCGTAGAACTAGGGCAGCTGAGAGCGCCCATGAATTTACACTTTCTCCTCCACAATGCAGAACTTCTGCTTATCAGAATTCATTTATCCCCAGAGCTACTACTCTTTGGAATTCACTTCCCTCGAATTGCTTTCCACAAACTTACAATCTACAAATGTTTAAATCCAGTTGTTACAAACATTTTATGAATGGAGGATGCCTTTAGGCACATGGACCTTTTTGTTTTATCTGTGTTTTTCCTTCCTCCGTTCATTGTCTCTTAAAAAAAAAAAAAAAAAAAAGCAGTAGAGATTGTGAGATGTTTTATATTCAACCTATAAAGAATTGTCTACCAAAACATTTCCTCCTTTAACCCGGGAGGAAAGTCACATGACCTCGGGACGCCACACTATAGCCAAGTCCGCATCCAAGAGGGTCATTCTCTTAAACTAATGTAAAACCTGTATAATAAATAATTTAATAATCTTAAGTTAGAAAATAGTATGTCACTCTACCCAGAACAACTAACCTTAAAACATATCCCCTCAAGTCTAATTTGAAGACTTAACCGCCGTAGGAAATACGGAAGAGAGACCTATAAGCACGACGAGCCAACCTACTCCCCCCTCGTGACCCCCTGAAATTACCCCTTAACCCCGCACCAGCAGGTTAAGGATATTATTCAAAATATATGTTTCCTATGTACTATTCTTATAAACAAACACTATCAAAATATATGTTTCCTATGTACTATTCTTATAAACAAACACTATCAAAATATATGTTTCCTATGTACTATTCTTATAAACAAACACTATCAAAATATATGTTTCCTATGTACTATTCTTATAAACAAACACTATCAAAATATATGTTTCCTATGTACTATTCTTATAAACAAACACTATCAAAATATATGTTTCCTATGTACTATTCTTATAAACAAACACTATCAAAGGTTCCAGAAGTGGAGGAGGAGTGATGTACATCATTTTATTAATAATACCCATACCCACTTGGGTATAGATAAATCATACCTTTCTGAGTTCAGGCAACACTCAATTTAAAAAAACAAATTGATACCTCCTTGTGCAAACAGTAGCGGCATCACCGACCTCCAGTGACCCAGAACTACCAACTTAACCTTCTTGCCAGCAAGTTAGCAATTTATCTAGAAATCTATGTTCCCTATGTTTTCCGTTGCAAATAATAGGTAATAAATGTTGCAGGAATAGAAAATGACTTCCTTCTATATATTGTATTATCCATACCCGTGCACAGTTCCTATAGGAATAAATAACACTTTCTCGGGATTAGACTACACCAGCTCTCAACCCCCCCCCCCTTTTTGAAAAACTATATAAACCCCGAGAAAGGAGAAGGAAGATAAGTAGAAATAATTTTCCTTTGGATCGGCAACCCGCTCTGAAGAAACATTGATTTTTATGGAATAGTTATTGATCACGGCACCCGACGTCCTTATACTATCTGTAGATATAATAACTTAATTTTAGGATCTTTGTTATTTGTGGCATTCCCAGGAATTAATATAGTTATAGTTATTAGTTATATTTCTGTATAGATAAAACATTGGAAGAGTAAGGCAAAACCTCCCTTTCAGTATTTTTCTATTTAGAAATCGTACTAACATTTCTCACAGAGATCTAAGGTAGAAAGATCTTTTGTGTTATAAGGGTTTAGCGAGACACCCCCACGGGCACTCTGCATACATAAATCCTAGGCACAAATTGTCTGTGGCAATCCACCAGAATTTGTGACTAAAAGGTTAACACAGCCCCGAAATCTTTGAACCTCTTATAAGGGTTAGGACAGTCAAGAAGAGCAATTATCTCAGCTCATCTTCCGTTAGTCCGATGCTAAGTTAATCCGGCAAGACTTGAAACTCATGCATTTAAAACCTCACTTCAAGAGTACCTGAATAGAACTTCATCAACGATTAATATAAAGGTCAGGATAGTCAAGATTCGCTGGAAGTATTATGCTGAGAATACTTGCGTTAATCCGATATGGTGACCAACTGTTATCTAATAAGTTACGGAACCATATTTAAGACCCCAAGCCCATTAATCCAACTGTAACTTCTTAACACGACCGGACAACCTGGACGGCCGACGGAACATCAGAAGAAAAACTCAACGAAGTGCATCTCTACAAACAAGAAAATAAATTATATAGAAAATACATTAATTCAGTATCAGTGACGAGACACTAGAAAGTTAGAACTCAAAGTGATCGAAATAACCAGAGTTTTAACATCTCAAAAATACGTGAAAGTGTATCATAAGTGTTCTACGAGATTCAGATATCAATAATCAGGACGATCAATACGTCCTATAATTAATGATATCTAAGACGACGTTTTCACTCCTCAGATAAGCTATATACCGAATTTATACGGATGTTTACCTGTTCAGCAACTCAGTCATATTTCCGTCAAGTGGAAAATAAACAGAGTCCATTCTCCCTGAATTTCGAGTTATAGAAATGAAGTGTTAACTTAGCCAGTGATCCTTACCATCCTATTAGTAAAGTGTTCATCGAGAAATTACGTCTATAATCCTCGTAATACCTTAATTGTGAATTTAAACTAAATAAGAAGATTTACCTATACTTTCATGAACTCTGAAAATATCTCAGTGGAGGCTATAATATTTTAGAGTCCACTAAACCTGAGCTACAACTGAAAATACATCTATACTTGAGCTTCCGTATTTAGTGCAAATAAATACTAGAACACGTATCCAATCGTCCACTATTATTCACGAGATTAAGTTCACGCAAAATATTAGTGAAACTGAAATAAAATTGAATTACTAGTAACTTTCTTTATTCAGTGTTCATAAAGCGAAGAGTGCGCCTAATTATAAAAAAACAAAACAAAACATTTATATAGTTGAAGTAAATATACCTGATTTCCATCTAGATCCGCGATCGTGCTGGGAGAAAAGTAAATTAAGTTGTACCCTATGAAATACTTATGATAGTATCTTTAGCCCTCAGTTTATGTATTTAGAACTTAAGTGAATAAAACTGTATTGTAAACCATACTTAGATAATATCTGTATCCCTGTTGTCTTTTTTGTATGTATTTGTATGAATTTATATATTCCAGTCTCGAAAGAACTCACCCTAACTAACAGTTAAACCTGAACAACATCAGGGCATAACACTTTATTCATTCTTGGGTATCAGTCGACAGTTTGCACTGGGTTGAGGAGCAAGTTATTGGAGTCTTACTCTAAAAGTTACCGGGGATGGGGTTTTTTTCTTGTTCCAAGCGTTTGATTGATGTCATTCCTTAGCTGAACCAGAATACTATTGAAAAAACACCCATGTTTTGAAGATTGTTGTGAAGCTCGTAAACCGTCGATGTTGTCAATTTGATCCTAGATATCATTACACGATTCAATTCAACGTATACATTATTTCCATCCATCGACCCTTCGACTTCCACAATGGCTTTCTTAAGCTAGATGGAAACGAGCGTGATTATCATATACCAAGGTGATGGCCTTGTCTGTGTCAACTCTCGTGAGCAGAGGCAGTTATTGCAGTGTGTTCATTGTGTCGCGTGATGGTGAGGTAAAGAGGAAGAGAGAGTGTGTGTGTGTTTGTTCATGTATATTTCTCTCATCAGCCACATATGACACTCATTTTTCATATCACTAAATTTCAAGAAAAACTTGTTGTTCTTGTTTATATTTCACGCTGCGCCTTAGAGTCAGATTGAGACATTTTGTTCTCATTTGGATTCCAAGAGGCCTTTCGTGATATTATGCAATAATGTAATATAATACAGTTTGAAACTATATATAAGTAATATATGTTTTTGAAATTATGCTCTTAACGTGACAGAAGTGCACGATGTATCCTGGATTAATACATTCACCGAGGTGACTGGACAACTCAACAAGTAGACCATTTCAACCATTATTTTTTTTAGGGGAAGGCCCTGTAGTTTATTATTTTATATTAAAACTGTTTTGTATCCTTTATATTTATTTGGGTGCGTGGTACTTTACCTCGACATGGGGGTGGCTACAAGAATTCCCCCTGACTACTTTATAGAGCTTTGTATGGGCTTTCCAATGGTATATTAATCATTACTGTATGACAAGTTGTTTTTGATTGTGTGTATTTCCGAGTTGGAATTTTTTGACATTTTCGTGTTGAAAAAAAGCCTCGCAAACTTCAAAAAACTGTTTTTCAGTAGAATAACTCTAGTCCTACTACAGGAAATGTATTTTTAATTATTTCTATTTACATTTTAGTCATTTATACATATAGATTAGTCCTATTACATGAAATTAATTTGTAATGATTCCTATATAAGATAAAATAATGTATACATAATTATGTATTAGGCCCATATTCAGCCTGCGAAAGCTTTATATGAAGCTCGAAATAATGCAATTAGAAGCGATTTTCGGATTCAACTTTTACAGACAGGTTGAGGGAATATATAGCCAGCCTTCAATGTATAAAAAAAATAAAAATAAAAAAAATAATTTTGGGTTAAAAAAGGCGGACGGACCCCTTAAATACACCAAACTAATGCGTATGTCTTAACATCTAAAAAAACAATGAGGGTAAGCATGAAAGAGATGTGGGTCCATAACTCCTTTAATGTGGAATATTTTACATGTTTGGTTGAGCAGTTTCGTTAATTGAATGGAAAAGGTATTTGAAGTTGAGAAGGTGGGACAAAACTTTCATAGGTGACTCTATATAATGTATTTTTGGACAACTGTTTCTTGATGATCACCTTTGTCAGTCAGTGATACCATTCTCGTTAGTGTGGTTAGCAATAGATGACATATTGACGTTTAAGAAGATTGTATAGCTTTCAAAGAGGCAACACACACATTATCCCTCAAATTTCCACACTTCCATCTAAAACTGGAAAAATTTAACGATAGCCAGAATAAGAAAAAGCAACATTGTATTGAAAAAAAAAAATTGATTTCCTTATAAAGAATTTACCAGAATATAGGTATCATAAAAATCGTTATTGTCCGTTAGTTTTGTTGCTCGTTTCCCTCACACCATAAACTTATAGTGGAGCAGATAACTGCAAATTTCAGGAGAATCGTTCATTTCCGGAAACAAGCACCAAATTTGGCACACATACTCCTTGGGGATTGCTCTTTTGATAAAATCCGTTAGCCACCTAAAAATTCAAGATGGCGGCCATTTTTCAAGATGGCCGCCATTGAATATACAGAAATATTGCATTTCGCAATAAAGTCGCAAAGACTTGTCCTATTTGAATGATCTTGGTGTCAAATCATAAATTTTTCACTATGTAGAATCCGAATTTGGAACCATGGACTTACTCACTAGCTTCCTTGTACCATAATATCAGTCCCGGAGTCCTAATATTCTGCTAAATTAGAGGTTCATGTTACGTCTGACTAGGCTAAAATGCATGGTAGTGTATATCGTAGTAGTGTTAGAGGTTTAGTATGTGTAGCATCTTCCTGTACAAGGCTTCCAAACTGGACATGACACGATGGGGGGGGGGGGGGGGACGTTGAGAGACTTGCAGCGGAAGGTGTAGAGTAGTAGCTCAACAGAGCGGATGTCAATGCACAGCCAGGGCACACTGGTGGCACCGCTGCTGTGAAACTCAGCATGGGATTCAGTATCAGCTGAATAATTAGTTTAGTGTAGATAATTAATTAGTTTAGTGTCCCAAATGCTGTCTAATAAGCCCCGCATCAGTTACCTACTGTAGATTACATGTAGTTTAACATAGATGTTCAGTTAGATAGCCGCGCCTGAATTGACAGGGTGTGCCAGTGCGGGAGAGCCGAGCCAAGGGTAACAGGGCTTTACATTGCTTTGCATTGTGACGCACCCAGTGCGTGGCAACTTAACCTGATTGTACTCCTTGGTACTCCACTGTATCGACACGGTGCGGGGCCGTGTACCGTGTTCGCTGCTTATATTGAGTGTGACAACGTATAACTATGTTCTTTGTATCTCTGCAAAGGTCTCGTCATTTGCTAACCAGTGGTGGGTTTTGTTTTAAGCCATGTCGAGACCTTCCATTTAATATGTAGTATCAATAGAGAAGTTGATAGATGAGATAATAGGAATTCAGAGAGAGAGAGTGAGTTAGACTTCAGAGCGAGAGGGTAGCAATGGTTGCCAGACGTATGGACCGGTTGGCAGCCCTGCGCTTATAGCTAGGTGCGACAGGGTTGGTAGTACATTGCCGCCTGCATATGCTGCCTGGCTGCCCATGTTGTCGTACTGCACATTGCATGGAGGCTCGCTGTGTGTTCCATGATCAGGTTGCCTAGAACCTTTGAGATTCTAACATCCCTTGCCCTCTCTCCCAATTTCTCACGGTTGCACTCTTTCTCTCTGACGACATTACTCTCATTTCATTCTTCTCTCTATTTAAATGCATACCCTTCCCTTGAGGTCCTAAAGGAGTTTCAGCACTCACCTCTCGTATTACTCTTAGGACAAGCATATATTTACATGTATTAGATTTAAGGGGTTAATGTGAACAGCGATCTTCTTGATGAGGATAGTTGGTGAACGTTCTACATGTTCACGAGTTATATGCCCAGCTCATCATCCAATTTGTGACTAGACTAGTGCCATGTGTAAGAGCCCGACCATGCCCAGGAGTTGTCTGTAGAGGGGCGAGGACTTAGCCTTGATGTGCCTACCGAGCCAGGAGCGAGTGTAGTACCAGAGACTACAGCTCGCTCGTAGTGCCGGTATAGTAGAGTAACGTAATTTATCTGTCCTTGTGTTCTCTGCAGTCTTTTCCTGGGTTCTCGCTTTCGGTGCTGGGACTCGTTGTTCCTGTGACTTGGCCTGCTAGCTAGAACACATGGGGATGATGAGTGGGTGATATCTTTATTTTACTATGCATTGCAGCTCTCTTTAAGTTTATGTATGTAACACTTTACAATACACATTACTCACACACAAGACAACACTATTAATACTTTCATGTATCAATTAACTGCACTGTCGTTTTGCTGCTGTGTCCGGAGTTCCGTTGCGTAGGGCGCATACGGACTCAGAGGGGAGACAGAGTGAGAGAAGCGAAGTAGCCTATGCGGTAGTAGGCTACCGGCGCAGTACTGTTGCCTGCAACCTTTTAGTTATTCCCAGTATAGATTCATTATTACAATAAGTGACTACTATTTATGTTCCTTCCATGTGTATTATTAGGTATCTACTGGATCATGAACATCTTGTATGCTACATGCTAGTGCATGTTAGTAGGGGACAGTTATTCTAGTGCACGCGCTTTCAAGTAGGCGTGTACATTTGTCATTTAGCATTTCACTGTCATACCTTTAGCCTGCTTCTATTCTACATTATTAGAGGCTTAATATTAACGTAGTTTCTTGAGTATTGCATTTCTTTAGTCATAACGTAACCTATAAATGTCTGAGGGAGTTTAGCCTCATAGCCTACCCCGGTTGTACACTTTCGCCGAGTTAAGGTACCTCGTTACCATAGACGATAACTCTGTAGGGCGTTGGTGCTTTTGTTGTCTGGAGCATATAGTATTTGGGACTGGAATCGAGCGTGTCGTTGTCACATAAGCCATTTCTGTCCTACGATCAAGAATCCCGAATATGTATTGCCGATCCAGCCGTAACAAAATGGCGACCTTGCACAAGATTCAGTAGTATCCTATCACATGTTTTTTGGAGAACTATTCTATGCTACCTAGTAGAGCTGGCTAGAATTTTCTTGCATATTGGAGGAATTTTTATTGTGTCATTATTGTATTGGTGGACTTGCAGATTGTTTCGTTGGGGGTGTCTAGAGTAGAGTCATTCAAGCATCTTTAACATTTTGTGAGTCGAGACTGCAATTAGTAATAAGCACTTCTTTTTTTTTATGAACAGCAATTGTATAACCAGCACTATGTCTAATGACTCATCATTTACGGGGGAGGAAAACACGGTACAGCCTAGTAACCAGCAAGTACAACAGATGTTTAGGGAGGGGAGTGTTATATGTGGAGAGAGGGATGCCCGGGCATTTTTGCAGACACCTTTGACCGAACAGCGCCTGCAGGCTATTGATTGTTACGGTCTTCGCTGTTTAGCCACGGTTTTGGGGCGGGACTGTCCTGACAGTTGGCCCAAGAAGAATTTGGTGGCATGTTTGTTGGGTGATGGCGATGGGGCGGTGGGTGGAGTGGGGTCTTGGGGGGTTCCCTCCAAGCCTCCATTCCACTCTACCCCTGAGCTGGGCCCTCAGCCAGCGAGTCTTAGCACGATGCAGCAGGAGGGTTCTCAAGGGCAAGCTGGCTTACCCGTAAACACGTCTCGGTGTGGATCCCCCATTTTGTGCTCTCCCCCCCCAGGCCTGTCTCCTGAGATGTTATTTCAGCTAGAACTAGCTAAGTTTAAGCTGCAGGAGACTCAGATACAGATACAACAGGCTAGTATAGAACGCATAGAGGTTGCTAGAATCCAAGCCAATCTGGATGCAACCAGGTACCAGGCTGAAATGGATGTCGAGAAGTCTAGAGTAGAGACCACGGGGCGTCATCTCGGTGGTGGGCACCGGGTTACAGACTCACTTTCGCATTTAATTAAGTTAGTACCCGCATTTGATGAGACAGCAGTGACTGAGTTTTTTGCTCGTTTCGAAAAGAAGTGTCGTGAGTATGACTGGCCGGAGGTTAAATGGGCAGCATTAGTTTCATCACGTCTAGTGGGTAAGGGGTTGAAAGCCTACGATGCACTGTCACTGGACGAGAGTGTAGTGTATGGACTGGTGAAGGAGGCTGTGCTCCGGGCCTACGAACTGCAACCCGAAACTTATAGATTGAAGTTCCGTGGCGTGAATAAGAAGAGCGACGTCAGTTTTATGGAGCACGCACGGGACTTAACAGATGCAGGTAATAACTGGTTTCGGTCCGAGCACGCAGAGTCGGCTGAGGAAATTAAGCAACTTTTCTATCTGGAACAGTTTTACAAATGCACTGGAACCGATCTAACGCTGAACATTAAGGAAAAATGTCCCAAGACAGTAGAGGAGGCTGCCAAGATGGCAGACCTCAGATTATCATTGATTCGTGGTTGCGGTGCCGCTCAGAGGGCTGAGTCAGGGCAGAAGGGGCGCTATACCCCACCCACCAGAGTTTTCGATAATAACACATCTTATGACACACATAACCACACTAAATGCATTGCACCTAATAACACCTACAAACACAAGCCTCTCCCGTTTACTAAAGGTCAGGCCCCTTCTTCGCCCGCACAAGGGAAGAAGCCCATTGGGGATGTGAAATGTTACAAATGTCAGAAGCTAGGCCATTATTCACGTGAGTGCCCTAGTAACACTCCCGCTAAGCCGGTGTCATTGGTTCACAGTATCGGTGTGTCTCTGAAGGCTGCAGCAACTGCCCGGGGTAGGTTGTCAGCAGCTGAGGCACACGCGGTAAAGAAGCGTACGGAAGGCTCGACACCTGTCCGGGACACTTTCTGTGACCATCGGGGACACAGGTTTGTGAGCTGGGGGAGTGAACTACGGAGGGTTGACTTGCTGAGGGATACGGGGGCTTCGCAAACTTTGTTGAGGAACTTCACAGGGAAACCGATAAATGCGGCCAGAGTTGTTGTGGTGCAGGGTATAAATGCTACGAGGTCATACCCACTTGTGAGGTTGGAGTTGAGAGTGGGAGAGGTGTGCAGGGAGCTGGATGTAGGGATCGTTGAGTGTTTGCCAGTTGAGGGCGTCGACCTTCTTCTCGGCAACGACTTTGCGGTGCCCACTTCCGGGACTCCACCCTTAGTCGTTGCCGAGAGGGCGGCCGACGTGGATGGTGAGAATCGGGAATGGGTTGGGAGGTGCCAACAGGATGAGATGGCCTGTGTGGTAACCCGATCTCGCTCTGCGGCTCCTGCACAGCCTAGCACTCAACCTCGGGGACAGTGGAGGAAGGATCAGGAGAAGGTTGCTAAGGGCAGGAAAAGGGACATTGATTCTGCTGCACTTCTCGGTGATTCGGTACTTGGACCTATAATAAACACGGGAGTTGACTCTGGCCCAGATATGGTGTGTAACAAGGCAGAGTTGGGTAAGACTTCGCGTGAGGCAAGAGCTGTAGCGAGAGCCACTAAGGCAGTAGAGCCTACTAGCCGGGGTAATGTCTTATTACAAAACCATCTTGATGCATTGACGCCCAGGGACATTAGTGAGCAGCAGCTGCAAGACGCTAGCCTAGCTCGTTATAGCAATGGTGCCATAGAGTTGGAGGAAGATGGGGATGCGAAGCCGGGAGATTTCTTTAGGCTCAACAGGATATTGTACCGCAGATTTCTAGACCCCAAATCGAAGTGGGAGGGCGGTGCGAGGGTAGTAGACCAGGTGGTTGTTCCAAATAAGTATAGAGAGTCCTTATTGTGTCTGGCGCATGATGTGCCGGTGGCGGGTCATTTGGGGGTAACAAAAACATTGGCGGCATTGGGCAGGTTTTTCTGGTGGCCTGGGGTCAAGGCTGATGTCTGTGCATGGGTGGCTGGGTGTGCGACCTGCCAGACAACGGGGAAGCCTAACCAGACAATCCCGAAGGCACCTTTGTTTCCCATACCTGTCACCGGGCCTCCGTTCAGCAAAGTTGTAGTAGATTTGGTTGGCCCTTTCCCACCTACTAGTAGTGGCAATAAATTCCTGTTGACAATCATGGATGTGGCTACGAGATACCCGGACGCATACCCCATGAGAAACGGCTCGGCAAAGGCAGTTGTTAAAAACTTATTATTGTTCTGTTCCCGTTATGGATTTCCACGTGAGGTGCAGTCAGACCAGGGGAGCAATTTTACATCCAAATTGTTCAAGCAAACCCTTCAGTTGCACGGTATATGCTCTGTAGTGTCGTCAGCCTACCATCCCGAGAGTCAGGGAGTCTTGGAGCGGTGGCACTCGACCCTGAAGAGTATGCTACGCTGTTACTGTGCAGAACATGACACTGATTGGGATTTGGGTCTGCCGTATGTTCTGTTCGCTGCACGTGAAGTCCCAGGAGAGAGCCTGGGGTTCAGTCCAAATCAACTAGTCTTTGGCCATAATGTGAGAGGACCTTTAAGTATGGTGAAAGAGATCTGGGAGGGCGAAGAGAAGCCGGGGTCTGTACTTAAATATATCCTTGAGAGCCGGGAGAGACTTATAGGTTGCATGGCAGCGGCAGGTAATAACTTGGTTAATGCACAGGCGGTCATGAAGCACCAGTATGACGCCAAGGTGAAGCTTCGGGAGTTTTCGGTGGGTCAGGAGGTAATGTTGCTTTTACCTTTGCCTGGACACCCCCTTTCTGCCAAGTTTATTGGGCCGTATGTGGTGGCTAAGAAACTGTCCGACCTTGATTATCTCGTTGCAACACCTGACCGTAGAAAAAAACATCAGTTATGTCATGTTAACCTCATGAAAGAGTATGTGAGACGCCCCTCAGAGCCTCTCACTGTCCCTGTGCTGGCCTGCAGCGGCCAGGGTGGAGAAGGAGGTGGGGACAGTCATGCTGCTGAGGAGGATAGCTGGGACTGTGTCATTTCCGCGGAACAGTGGGCGGGGAATACTGAACAAGAGGCTAGGCAAGCTGTAAGTCACCTGCCTGAGCACCAGGGTGCTGCTGTCCTAGGCCTGTTCAGGTCATACCCCTCTGTTTTCGCCGAACACCCAGGTCTCACTACTCAGGTAACGCACGACGTGGACGTCGGTGATAATGTGCCCTTCAAGTCAGTGCCCTACCGTGTGCCCCCGGTAAAGTTGCCAGCTTTACGGGAGGAGTTAAAGTACATGGTTGAGAGAGGGATGATCACTGAAGGTTATGTGAAGTGGACATCACCCGTCACGTTGCAGCCAAAACCTGACGGCAAGGTGCGGTTCTGCATAGATTTTCGTAGGCTAAATGGCTTGACCACTACCAACCCTTACCCTTTGCCTCGAGTTGACGACAGCGTGGACAAGATAGGGAATGCAAAGTACCTTACTAAAATTGATCTTGTAAAAGGCTACTGGCAAGTACCCCTGTCGGACCGAGCTAAGCAAGTTTGTGGTTTTGTGGTAGATGGCAAGACCTACCAATGTAACGTAATGCCTTATGGGCTTAAGAACGCACCTGCCACGTTTCAGAACCTGATGAACGATATTTGTGACGAAATCCCTAACTGCACGGTCTACCTTGATGACGTGATAGTGTATGATGACAATTTTGAAAATCACCTAAGGCACTTAGAGACCCTGTTTGGGAAGTTGCACGATGCTGGGCTGGTGGTGAACCTGAGGAAGTGCGAGTTTGTAAAGGCTACTGTGCAGTATCTTGGCTTCGTGGTCGGGTTAGGCCGGGTGTGCCCCCCCCTGAGCAAGATACAGGCTATCAATATGTTTCCCAGGCCCACCACTAAGCGCCAGGTCATGCGGTTCCTAGGTATGATAGGCTATTATAGGCGCTTCATCCGGGGATACTCTACTGTCTTAGCACCGTTAACTGATCTACTGTCGAAGTCAGTGAAGTTCTGTTGGGCTGCGGAGTGTCAGAGGGCTTTCGACCTAGTCAAGCACCTGCTGTGTACACATCCGATTTTGAGAGCCCCAGACTTCTCCAGGAGTTTTCAGCTGGCGACTGATGCCAGCGGTGTGGGTGCCGGGGCAGTGTTACTGCAGACTGATTCCGAGGGCTTGGAACACCCAGTGAGCTTCTTTTCTCGCAAGTTTAATTCGGCACAAAGGAATTACTCGACTATAGAGAAGGAGCTTCTTGCTATCGTTTTGTCGCTCAAACATTTCGAAGTTTATGTTCCAGCCTACGGCCCGGTAGTGACGATTTATACGGACCATCATCCCTTGAAATTCCTAAATCAGTTTCACAATCGGAATATGCGGTTGACCAGGTGGTCCCTAATGCTCCAAGAGTATAATCTCAACATTCAGCATATTGCCGGGAGTGAGAACGTGATAGCAGATTGTCTATCAAGGGTTGATGATCCAGGATAGTCGTGCACGGTGTGTGGGTTGAGCAGGAGTAAAATTAGGCTATCATAACGCCGTCCAAAAAGATTATAAAACAATAAAATAAACGAGAAAATTTGTTTTAGTTTTGTAAGTCTTTATTGTTGTAGCATGATGCATGCGATATTGTGTTTTATGTATAATTCACACTTCAGTTGTTGTGCACCTTTTGCAATTAGTGGCAGCTAAGGGTAGCAGGTCGGTTGGTTGCCTGTCAGATTTTGATAATGCTTCTAAGGTCGATTATCTAAAATCTTGGGGGGGCTGTGACGCACCCAGTGCGTGGCAACTTAACCTGATTGTACTCCTTGGTACTCCACTGTATCGACACGGTGCGGGGCCGTGTACCGTGTTCGCTGCTTATATTGAGTGTGACAACGTATAACTATGTTCTTTGTATCTCTGCAAAGGTCTCGTCATTTGCTAACCAGTGGTGGGTTTTGTTTTAAGCCATGTCGAGACCTTCCATTTAATATGTAGTATCAATAGAGAAGTTGATAGATGAGATAATAGGAATTCAGAGAGAGAGAGTGAGTTAGACTTCAGAGCGAGAGGGTAGCAATGGTTGCCAGACGTATGGACCGGTTGGCAGCCCTGCGCTTATAGCTAGGTGCGACAGGGTTGGTAGTACATTGCCGCCTGCATATGCTGCCTGGCTGCCCATGTTGTCGTACTGCACATTGCATGGAGGCTCGCTGTGTGTTCCATGATCAGGTTGCCTAGAACCTTTGAGATTCTAACATCCCTTGCCCTCTCTCCCAATTTCTCACGGTTGCACTCTTTCTCTCTGACGACATTACTCTCATTTCATTCTTCTCTCTATTTAAATGCATACCCTTCCCTTGAGGTCCTAAAGGAGTTTCAGCACTCACCTCTCGTATTACTCTTAGGACAAGCATATATTTACATGTATTAGATTTAAGGGGTTAATGTGAACAGCGATCTTCTTGATGAGGATAGTTGGTGAACGTTCTACATGTTCACGAGTTATATGCCCAGCTCATCATCCAATTTGTGACTAGACTAGTGCCATGTGTAAGAGCCCGACCATGCCCAGGAGTTGTCTGTAGAGGGGCGAGGACTTAGCCTTGATGTGCCTACCGAGCCAGGAGCGAGTGTAGTACCAGAGACTACAGCTCGCTCGTAGTGCCGGTATAGTAGAGTAACGTAATTTATCTGTCCTTGTGTTCTCTGCAGTCTTTTCCTGGGTTCTCGCTTTCGGTGCTGGGACTCGTTGTTCCTGTGACTTGGCCTGCTAGCTAGAACACATGGGGATGATGAGTGGGTGATATCTTTATTTTACTATGCATTGCAGCTCTCTTTAAGTTTATGTATGTAACACTTTACAATACACATTACTCACACACAAGACAACACTATTAATACTTTCATGTATCAATTAACTGCACTGTCGTTTTGCTGCTGTGTCCGGAGTTCCGTTGCGTAGGGCGCATACGGACTCAGAGGGGAGACAGAGTGAGAGAAGCGAAGTAGCCTATGCGGTAGTAGGCTACCGGCGCAGTACTGTTGCCTGCAACCTTTTAGTTATTCCCAGTATAGATTCATTATTACAATAAGTGACTACTATTTATGTTCCTTCCATGTGTATTATTAGGTATCTACTGGATCATGAACATCTTGTATGCTACATGCTAGTGCATGTTAGTAGGGGACAGTTATTCTAGTGCACGCGCTTTCAAGTAGGCGTGTACATTTGTCATTTAGCATTTCACTGTCATACCTTTAGCCTGCTTCTATTCTACATTATTAGAGGCTTAATATTAACGTAGTTTCTTGAGTATTGCATTTCTTTAGTCATAACGTAACCTATAAATGTCTGAGGGAGTTTAGCCTCATAGCCTACCCCTGTTGTACACTTTCGCCGAGTTAAGGTACCTCGTTACCATAGACGATAACTCTGTAGGGCGTTGGTGCTTTTGTTGTCTGGAGCATATAGTATTTGGGACTGGAATCGAGCGTGTCGTTGTCACATAAGCCATTTCTGTCCTACGATCAAGAATCCCGAATATGTATTGCCGATCCAGCCGTAACAGCATGTAGTTACCTGGATGGTGTACAGATCGCACGGGACTTAAATGATACTGGATGAACGATCGGGCTAGGTGTAGGTCATATATTTTTATTCCCGAACCTAGTCGTATCCCATACCTTATTGTGCATGATTGTGATCAAGGTGGTAAAAGGATAACCCCTCGGCCATGATTCACTGAATACAGATAATTATCATACTGTGATTATCTGTTATATCTGTTATCATATAACATACTGTGTTATATCATACTGTGATTATCTGTTATATACTGTGATTATCTGTTATCTATTATATCTGTGTTACAGATAATTATCATACTGTATTCACCAAGATGGTAAATACAGATCCAGGACCGTCTAAATTCCGGACTGACTGGAGCAAGTGTTGTCTTTGCCAGAAGAAGAAGAGTGAAGAGCTCAAGTCACCACGTGCACAACAACCACAAGAACATGATGGCTACACTATGATTGCGACTACTATTCCCCTCTTTCACGCAATTAATGAGATGCCTATTGTTCTGGATCCAGCCAGACTTGATGATGGTGGTGGCATTGAAGAAACTCTGAGGAGGAACAAGGCGCAGTATCACCAAAGTTGTCGCCTTATGTTCAACAACACGAAACTGGAGAGAGCCAGAAAAAGAAGAGCAGAGAGTGCTCAGCCAGTAGAATGCCAGACCAAGCTGCGTAGAACCAGCCTTGAAGGCCAAACGTGTTTCATATGTGACAAAGAAGCCCCATCCTCTGAACTCAGACAAGTTATGACTATGAACCTCAATAACAGACTTAATGAATGTGCCCAAACTTTAAATGACGGAAAACTTCTTGCAAGACTCAGCGGTGGAGATGCACAGGAGCTCAAATACCATTTTGCATGCTTGACAGACCTATACAATAGAGAGAGGACGTACCTCAAAGCCACCAAGAGACTGGAACAGGAACGTGCACCCGAAGAGGATGCCCACCCACAGGCATTCTCAGAGCTTGTCACATATCTAGTGGAGACCACCAGATCTGGCGAGGGTCCTTCAGTCTTCCGACTTGCAGACATAGTTCACCTGTATGCCCAGCGCCTGGAACAGCTGGGTGTTGATGCACCTGCTGTCAACTCCACAAGACTGAAGGAAAAACTGCTGTCAGACATACCTCAGTTGGAAGTGCACAAGCAGGGAAGGGATGTTCTTCTGGCTTTCCAGAAAGATGTGGGCTTTGTCTTGTCAGAAGCCTCTGACTATTATAGTGAAGCTATTATCCTTGGCAAAGCAGCTAACATCTTGCGAAGACATATGCTGGACCACAAGTCCACATTTGATGGAACCTTCCATGAGGGGTGCATCGAGCAGGCCATTCCACTCACTCTTCTTCAGTTTGTGGCCATGCTTGAACACGGAGCGGACATCAAATCTCAACTGAGGTTTGGCGCATCAAAGACAGATCTAGTAATTGCTCAGCTGCTTCAGTACAACTGCTACACAAGGTACAAAGAAGGAGCAGCAACTCACAGACACTCCAAAGACAGAGAGACCTCATTCCCTGTTTACATGGGGATGTCCGTCTACACAAAGACCAGAAAGAGAAAGTTGGTGGAAATGCTTAACGTGCATGGCATCAGCATTTCATACGACAGGGTACTACAGATATCTGCACAGCTTGGAGATGCAACAGTCAGCAAGTACGTGGAGGATGGGGTGGTCTGTCCACCAGTTCTGCGAAAAGGACTGTTCACCACATCAGCCATGGACAACATAGACCACAATCCCACTGCAACGACAGCGACCACTTCTTTCCATGGAACCAGCGTCTCTGTTTTCCAGCACCCAACCAAAGAAGACAAAGGTGAAGAGCGTGGACAGCTGAAATTCGGAGAGGAGAAAGTCAAGACAGTTCCAGAACTTCCAGACTCCTTCACCAATGTCCGGCCCGCCTTCTTCACCAAGTAGAAACCCTCTCCTCCCCAGAGTGGTGTGACACACCCAGACACCAGTCTGCTGAGGCCACAACTGGCAATGGAGTATGAGTGGCTGGAGAAGGTCACTGTGACAGATGGGCCAGTGGATGTGACTTGGTCAGCCCACCATGCTTCACAGAAGAGAGGAAAGCCATTTGAGGTCAGCATTACATCACTTTTGCCTCTGCTGCGAGATCAGGCCCACTCGGTTGCTACAGTCAAGCATGTGATGGACAAGATCAAGGAGATAGTGGCATTTCTGAACCCCGGTCAGGTGCCAGTCATTGCTGCTGACCAGCCAATATATGCAGTAGCCAAGCAGGTCCAGTGGCACTGGCCTGAAATCTACGGTGAGGACAAGTTCGTCATAATGTTCGGAGGCTTGCATATTGAGATGGCGGCACTGAAGTTCATTGGAACTCTACTCCAGGACAGTGGTTGGACAGGAGCCCTCTTGGAGGCAGGGAGAGCATCTCCTGGGACAGCAGATTCATTTCTGACAGCTTCGAGCATCAATAGGACACGACAGATGCACCAGATAACAGCATGCAGTCTGTACAAGCTTCAGAAGGCAGCCCACACGGACTACTCGAAAGAGACAGATGAACAACCCGAAGAGGTGCCTATCTTCGAAGCTTGGTGTGAGCATCGCAAACTGCAAAGTCCCCAGTTTCATTTCTGGTATATGGTGCTGTCAATGGAACTGGTGATCCTCTTGTTGATCCGATCATTCAGGGAAGCCAACTTCTTCCTGTACTGTCAGTCACTGGCTGAGCTGATACCGTACTTCTTTGCCAACAACAATGTAAGCTATGCACGGTGGCTTCCGATCCACTACAGAGACATGGTGGCCCTGGAACAGAAGCATCCTCAGCTGGCTCAGGAGTTCCAGAGTCGAAACTTTGTTGTACACATATCGAGCCGACAGTTCTCAGTAATGGCTATTGACCAAGCTCACGAGCAAGCCAACTCTGTCATCAAGGCAGACGGGGGTGTGATCGGCGTGACTGAAGACCCATCAGCACTGAGAAGATGGATGATAGCTGGTCCTCAAGTCAGCCACTTGGTTGCACAGTATGAGGGAGCATGTGGGACCAAAGAGGGTACTGAACACACCAACCACCATGAGGAGACAGAACGAGCACAAAGAGTGTTCCTTGAGAAAGTAGAAAAGCTCTCACAAGCCATGACAGATATGTGCAATCCTTTCCAGGAGGAGAGTCGGGACCTGCTTTCGCTTGATACAAAGGATATTGCTCACCACACTGCCGCCGAGCTGATTGGCACACACCTTGAGAAAGGCAAGGTCCGTTTCCAGAAGTTTATGAAGGACTGGAAGGGGAAGAAGAATCTACCTTCTATGAACCAATCAAGAAGAACAGGGTTGACTTTTTCTGACAGGTACCAGCCTCTGTTGACTCTTCAAAGCAAAAAGTGCTGAAGGAAGACTGTCAACTGTTCTCCAAGCTGTTCATATCATTCCAGAGCAGAGAGTGTGACTTGAAGGAGTTCTTCCGTCATGAGAACCAGTCACATCCTGCTGCCCTCAGTGATGGTGGAAAGCTCCACACCCGTCAGAAATCCCACCTCACTACCATTCTTCAGAGCCAAGTTACAACCCCTGAGGCAGAGCCAGACGCCGACACCATCATCATTGATGGTGCAGCGTTGGTGAACAGTCTGCCCCCACGGAGTTCAAAGACGTTCGGAGAGTACGCAATGCTCGATGTTCTTCCTAGAATACAAGCATACTCTACCAAGTACAAGAGAACAGACATTGTGTTTGATGTCTACCGGCCATCTAGTCTGAAAGCTGAAACTAGATCAAATCGAGGACACGGGGTGAGACGCAGGGTGACAGGGAAGGGCAAAATTCGCTCAAACTGGCGAAACTTCCTGAGAGAAAATGACATCAAAGCCGAGCTGTTCAACTTTCTGGCTGATAAGATTGCACGTGTGGCCACAACAAATGTGGTCATTGTGACAAAGGAAGAAGATGCTGTCAGCAACCGCACTATCAATATGGCTGGGGTGGCACCGTGCAGTTATGAAGAAGCTGACACGCGGATCTTTGTGCATGCCAGGCATGCAACAGAAGCAGGCAGCAAAGTCATCATGGTCAAAGCCAGCAACACAGATGTTGTCGTCATCGCAGTCAGTGTTCTGCAGGCACTTCAGGAGCTAGGTCTGCAGCAGTTGTGGGTTGCCTTTGGCCAAGGACAGAACCTGAGGTGGGTTCCTGTACATGACTTGTGTTGTACTCTTGCAGAAAAGAGCAAAGGGATGCTCTTCTTCCATGCCTTCACTGGCTGCGATGTCGTTTCAGCATTCCGTGGCAAAGGGAAGAAGTCTGCTTGGCAAACCTGGGATGTTTGTGATGAGGCTTCCGGTGTCTTCAGCAAACTCAGCCAGTACCCACCGGTAGTTGATGATGAAGACCTGGAGACCTTGGAGAAGTTCGTGGTCATGATGTACGACAGATCCAGCACAGCTGAAGGTGTCGATGATGCGAGGTAGGACATGTTTGCTCGGAAGCAGAGGCCGTACGAAGCCATTCCTCCAACCCGAGCAGCACTGAAGCAGCATGTGAACCGTGCTGCCTACCAGGCGGGCTGCATCTGGAGTCAGTCAACAGTACGTCAACCAGAAACGCAGACTCCTGCCAACTGGGGCTGGACCAAGAAAGGAGATCTGTGGCAGATCGTTTGGACAGAGCTCCCACCCATTGCAGAGAGTTGCCAGCAGCTGACCAAGTGTGGATGCAAGTCAGAATGCTGCGGTCGATGCAAATGCTACTGCTTTGGTCTGACCTGCACGGCACTGTGCAGCTGCAGATGCGAGGTTTAGAAGCGTTGTAGTATACTCATCCAGGCAGCAAGACAATAAGTGACAAACAAGTATAGGCCTACTGCCTACATGTACATCCAATAATATATCGGACTGATGGTGCCTATGATATGGGCACTTTTTACCCTAATTATGATTCCGGGACTGATATTATGGTACAAGGAAGCTAGTGAGTAAGTCCATGGTTCCAAATTCGGATTCTACATAGTGAAAAATGTATGATTTGACACCAAGATCATTCAAATAGGACAAGTCTTTGCGATTTTATTGCGAAATGCAATGTTTCTGTATAATATTATTCAATGGCGGCCATCTTGAAAAATGGCCGGCATCTTGAATTTTTAGGTGGCTAACGGGTTTTATCAAAAGAGCAATCCCCAAGGAGTATGTGTGCCAATTTTGGTGCTTGTTTCCAGAAATGAACGATTATTCCAGTTATCTGCCCCACTATTAGTGAACACTGTCCATTGTCTCCTCATGCCTCTGTATTTACCCTTAACAAATATACCTTCTCTGTATGATGACACAATCCTTCCTAGTAGCATGGTAATTACTAGAGAATGTTAATATCATTAGGGAAGGAACTCTAGAAATAAAAAGATTCATTGAGGCAATACTTGCTCCTTTGATTTCTACGGATAATTCTTAAACCTCTTAAAGTTGACTAATGTTAGACATAACAAAACATTAAAATGACAATAATGTTGAAAGGATTAAAGAGATGTATTATATATGGGTTACTCATCTTAGTTTTGTATGCACCTTTATTACTGCCCACTACTCAACAAATACTGTACATCCCTTTTAGGACAATGATCCTTGTCTTCCAATTATCATGGCTATCATTAGAACATTGTATTAAGCTTAAAGAGAGCGTGAATTAATTGGATTATGTGCATATTTGATTCCTGGAAGTCTTACTAATGTTGAAAACAATCATTTAGTGTTACTCAAATCAAAATAATGTTATCATTATTAAACGAATAATGATTAACATAAAAAGTAGAAACATCTAAGATTAATTGTACCGCTATGGTTCTAGGGTTACAAGAAACTGTGATGATGATGATGCAGTTTTTAAACGTACACCCCCTTAATGTATTTAACTGGGCTAGGGCGTACCCTTGTTACAGGGACTTTACGGTACTGTTGGTTATAAGGAACTAGGAAGAAAAACAGTTATTAGTCAAGGGTTAATGTAGTTTTCACCAATGTAATATATAACCACTAATACGAACTACAACAAATGAACTAAACTGATGCTTTTAGAGACCAGGGAGTAAATCTGTAAACATTTTACTCCCGGAATTTATAAAATATTATATATATATGTGGAGGTAAAATCACAAACACGTGTGATCAAATTATATAGTAAAACTCGCTAGGAAAATTGAAACAATGGAACACCAAGCTTTCGTCTAATTTCTCAAGACATCTTCAGGGTAGTGAGGCTTAAATACCCGTCCTAAATCATCTGTGAGTTGCTAACTAGCATATAAATACAAACAGTGTTGCCATCCTACTGCCTGTTGCTATATTTTTAGGAGCATACTTCTTTTACATACAAAATAAATGTCTTACAAATTACATATACTTATACAGATATGCATATACATTGAAATATACAATCTAATCATATATACAATTTGATACAAATCAACGAACTTGCAGACCCCTTTCAAACTTTCATCTAACTTATGTAATTATGAAGAAATACATACAGATATACATATAATTACATATGCATACACATATACATACATACTGTATACACGCATACATACAAATTAAAATTACATATATAAGAACAAAAGCAAAATGGGAGTCTGCAGAAAGCCGATTGGTCCACACAAGGCAGATCCTTCCCACACCCAACCCTAATTATAAGGCCGCATTACAGGCCCAACTCACTAATACTGTGGACCCTGGGGACCGACCTTCCCAAAATGGTCAGATCAACGTAAGGAAAAAAGGAGTCTGTAGAAAGCCGAATGGCCCACACCTGGCATATCCCCCTCACAACTAAACTTATCAAGATACGCTTCCCTATCGGAAAACCTCTACACAAGATCATAAATATATATATATATATATATATATATATATATATATATATATATATATATATATATATATATATATATATATATATATATATATATATATATATATATATTTTGATATTAGTGTAGCCAGGGAGGATATTTTCTTTCAGGCAGGTGAGATTAAAATAATAGGCACAGTTTGCATTATTGAGTTTTTTATTGATACTCTCAATTTTTCGTATAGTTTTTCTGGTATTTTCAGGAAGTTGGTAAAGGAGGTTTGCAAATGGTTCCGACGTTTCAATGGGCGCAGCCATCATTATCAAGGAGAAGTGAAGTTAGAAGGTGATAAGTCGAGTTTATATAGGCGATACAAGATCAAGAGAGGGATTATTGTGTGCTAGCTGCACGCTGGTTGGCTAACCTAAGACTAGCTCTGGTAGGCTGGCCGGACGCAGGAGTGGGAGGGGCCTCTGCGTTGTTCATCTGCGTGTGTGGAGGGGGCATTCCTGGGGGCATCATGGGGGGCCTCGCTGTGGAAGGGCGTGCCGAGGGTAGGATCTGGCTGTATTCCGCTTGTGTGTTTAAAGTAGGTTGGTATGTTTGTATATATATATAGCTTCAAGAATGAATAGGCGGCGTGAGTCTATTTCTTTATCAAGAATAGAGGTGTGTTTATCTAAGTCGGGTCTGGTGAGTTCCTGATGGTGTGGGGATGTGTGGTAGTGGTCCTTGATAGTTTTTTTTTTTTTTTTTTTTTAAAGAGACAATGAACGGAGGAAGGAAAAACACAGATAAAACAAAAAGGTCCATGTGCCTAAAGGCATCCTCCATTCATAAAATGTTTGTAACAACTGGATTTAAACATTTGCAGATTGTAAGTTTGTGGAAAGCAATTCGAGGGAAGTGAATTCCAAAGAGTAGCTATTGCTGTGAAAATATCTGTAGAATAATGCAAGGGATGCAACGTTTCTTCGTATGGATAATGTAGGAAGGTCCTGTGTGATTGCAGGGTTATTGATTAATCTAATAGCTTTATTTTGAATTTTGTCCAACTGCCTCAATGCAACCACTCTACTTCCACCCGACAGAGGTGAACAGTAATCCATCTGAGAACGCACATGACTTTTATATATCATGGCCAACTGCTCGTCAGTGAAGAATTCTCGAACTCTGTACAGGAGTCCCAGTTTTTTAGAGGCATTCTTAGCAATGCTTCTAACATAATGTGTCCAGCTCAATTTAGTAGTTAATGTTACACCGAGAATGTCAATACTAGGGGAAGTGGGAATATTTACATAATTAAAAAATATATGGGAGTCAGTGAGATTCTGTCGGTTAGAAAATTGAATGTATTTGGTTTTCTGTGCATTAAAGGAAACTAGATTCTTTTGTCCCCATCCATCAATTCTAGAAAGGTCCTGGTTCAGAGAAATTGCAGTATTTATTTTTGAATTTATAAGATCGGGTTGGGTGAAAGAATTGGTAAATGTGAAGGAACTGTGGAGTGTTGAGTCATCTGCATAGGAATGTATTGGATTATGAGTGGTAGATATGAG
>JBAKBP010031588.1:0-24234 GCA_037953745.1 Lithodes maja | reverse complement strand
GTATTGGCGGAGGGTGGAAGGTAGAGTATGGATTGTTGAACTGTAATCTATTCACAATGACGAGGCGAAAAATCCCGGCCCCCAACCGCTCGTAACTCAGAAGCAACTTGAGCAATAGAGCTGACATTTGAACCGGGAAATAGGTGTGGCACTTTACATACCACTTTACATACCACTTTAAATACCACTTTAAATACCACTTTACATACCACTTTACATACCACTTTAAATACCACCTTACATACCACTTTACATACCACTTTATATACCACTTTATATACCACTTTACATACCACTTGCTCCAGTAAACAACACTCATTCCTACAATATTCCCTCGGTATCAAGTGGTGGGGAAGGAAAGAATTGTTTAACCCCTTCTATACCGACGTTGTATTGTTTATTTGATTTCAGCTATATTAAGACCATATTATTCAGCTTAGGAAGGACGTCTACCAATTATAAGGCTACAAACTATCCCCAATCAATCCTTTTAGCTACCACATATCCTTCCTAAGCTTCATATAATTGTCTAAATGTAGCTTAAATCAAAATACGTCTACGATTATTTCCCTCAGCCTGGTGAATGATCTATACTGTAGTAGCACGGTAGATTTGGCGGGGCGGAGGGGGCTTCTAATTGACCACTTGGGAGTTTTGGTGTATAAGGAAATTGGAGCTGTAGACATCCATATTTAGCAGCATTATCAGCTAAAATACGGTCATTATATATTTATAAATACAAACTGATCATACTTTTTATCCATCAGAAACTCACATTATTATTGCATTTCTCTTTAATATCGATGTTCACGGCTCCAACTTCCTTATAGCCTGAAACTCGGCAGTGGTCAATTGGCGGACTTTTTCCAGATCAGTACACACTATATATTTTGAAAATCATCCAATTCTAGCCATCAGGAGAGGAAGAAAGACGGCATCGTAAAATGCTGAAGTTAAATAATGGTCATGAATTAATTTGTGGCCAAGGTCAGTGTGTCTAGCAGGTCCAGCACAATGGACGGTCATTCACTGGTTCATGCGCACTCTGTTTGGACGCACTCATGACTCACACCCATGCAATCACTTCTTGGAAATATCGAATGAATTAAAACAATTCTTTAAGCTGCTTTTAGTCATACGCGTACATTTAACATACTTGAAAATTATAATAATTCGCCTAAATTTAAAATAGTTGATAATTAATATACAAATACCAATGATGCAGGAATATAATTACGATAGATTGCATTATGATAGATTGCATATAATTACGATAGATTGCATTCTTTTCATGGTTTTCTTCTTTTAATTACTTTAATCTACACTTGTACAGGATTAAGGGGCGATTAAAGTGTTCCTCTGCAACCCTGGTGATAATTCTAGCTGCAAGTATCTTCTTTATTTATACAGCGGTAGTCATAGTGGTTTAGTGGTGGCGCCCTGGGATCTAGCTGCAAGTATCTTCTTTATTTATGCAGCGGTAGTCATAGTGGTTTAGTGGTGGCGCCCTGGGATCTAGCTGCAAGTATCTTCTTTATTTATACAGCGGTAGTCATAGTGGTTTAGTGGTGGCGCCCTGGGATCTAGCTGCAAGTATCTTCCTTATTTATGCAGCGGTAGTCATAGTGGTTTAGTGGTGGCGCCCTGGGATCTAGCTGCAAGTATCTTCTTTATTTATGCAGCGGTAGTCATAGTGGTTTAGTGGTGGCGCCCTGGGATCTAGCTGCAAGTATCTTCTTTATTTATGCAGCGGTAGTCATAGTGGTTTAGTGGTGGCGCCCTGGGATCTAGCTGCAAGTATCTTCTTTATTTATACAGCGGTAGTCATAGTGGTTTAGTGGTGGCGCCCTGGGATCTAGCTGCAAGTATCTTCCTTATTTATGCAGCGGTAGTCATAGTGGTTTAGTGGTGGCGCCCTGGGATCTAGCTGCAAGTATCTTCTTTATTTATGCAGCGGTAGTCATAGTGGTTTAGTGGTGGCGCCCTGGGATCTAGCTGCAAGTATCTTCTTTATTTATGCAGCGGTAGTCATAGTGGTTTAGTGGTGGCGCCCTGGGATCTAGCTGCAAGTATCTTCTTTATTTATACAACGGTAGTCATAGTGGTTTAGTGGTGGCGCCCTGGGATCTAGCTGCAAGTATCTTCTTTATTTATACAGCGGTAGTCATAGTGGTTTAGTGGTGGCGCCCTGGGATCTAGCTGCAAGTATCTTCTTTATTTATACAGCGGTAGTCATAGTGGTTTAGTGGTGGCGCCCTGGGATCTAGCTGCAAGTATCTTCTTTATTTATGCAGCGGTAGTCATAGTGGTTTAGTGGTGGCGCCCTGGGATCTAGCTGCAAGTATCTTCCTTATTTATGCAGCGGTAGTCATAGTGGTTTAGTGGTGGCGCCCTGGGATCTAGCTGCAAGTATCTTCCTTATTTATGCAGCGGTAGTCATAGTGGTTTAGTGGTGGCGCCCTGGGATCTAGCTGCAAGTATCTTCTTTATTTATGCAGCGGTAGTCATAGTGGTTTAGTGGTGGCGCCCTGGGATCTAGCTGCAAGTATCTTCCTTATTTATGCAGCGGTAGTCATAGTGGTTTAGTGGTGGCGCCCTGGGATCTAGCTGCAAGTATCTTCTTTATTTATGCAGCGGTAGTCATAGTGGTTTAGTGGTGGCGCCCTGGGATCTAGCTGCAAGTATCTTCCTTATTTATGCAGCGGTAGTCATAGTGGTTTAGTGGTGGCGCCCTGGGATCTAGCTGCAAGTATCTTCTTTATTTATGCAGCGGTAGTCATAGTGGTTTAGTGGTGGCGCCCTGGGATCTAGCTGCAAGTATCTTCCTTATTTATGCAGCGGTAGTCATAGTGGTTTAGTGGTGGCGCCCTGGGATCTAGCTGCAAGTATCTTCCTTATTTATGCAGCGGTAGTCATAGTGGTTTAGTGGTGGCGCCTTGGGATCTAGCTGCAAGTATCTTCTTTATTTATACAGCGGTAGTCATAGTGGTTTAGTGGTGGCGCCCTGGGATCTAGCTGCAAGTATCTTCTTTATTTATACAGCGGTAGTCATAGTGGTTTAGTGGTGGCGCCCTGGGATCTAGCTGCAAGTATCTTCTTTATTTATACAGCGGTAGTCATAGTGGTTTAGTGGTGGCGCCCTGGGATCTAGCTGCAAGTATCTTCCTTATTTATGCAGCGGTAGTCATAGTGGTTTAGTGGTGGCGCCCTGGGATCTAGCTGCAAGTATCTTCTTTATTTATGCAGCGGTAGTCATAGTGGTTTAGTGGTGGCGCCCTGGGATCTAGCTGCAAGTATCTTCTTTATTTATGCAGCGGTAGTCATAATGGTTTAGTGGTGGCGCCCTGGGATCTAGCTGCAAGTATCTTCTTTATTTATGCAGCGGTAGTCATAGTGGTTTAGTGGTGGCGCCCTGGGATCTAGCTGCAAGTATCTTCTTTATTTATACAGCGGTAGTCATAGTGGTTTAGTGGTGGCGCCCTGGGATCTAGCTGCAAGTATCTTCTTTATTTATGCAGTGGTAGTCATAGTGGTTTAGTGGTGGCGCCCTGGGATCTTAGCTCAAAGTCTAGGGTTGAAATCCCACTGGTGAGTGGAGCATTTGGACCTCTTATCATTGCAGGCGATTTTACAGTTGCCCACGTGAGTTCTGTTCCTCTCCGTGATCTTATGCATGACAGTAAAATGAGTATGATTGAATTACGAGTGTTACGAGTGTAGTTTCTTATGCAGTGGTTAACCCAACTGACTATATTCTGTTTCATTTCATCTGACGGTAAATTGAATCCCTTATCAGCTAATTTTTCGATACTTCATGGAAAAATTATGAAACCACAATGTCTCTGCATCATATTAAGACCAAGTTTATATAATTAACACCATATTTCACTTCAAAATCTTCAAAATAACTGAGAAATCTTGATGGGAACTTTGCAATTTACCGTCAGTTGAAAAGAAACCGGGTATAGTCAACTGATAATAAAATTAAACCACACTCGCAAATCATTCACATTAATTTTACTTTCATGCATAAGATCACGACGAGCAACTGAACTTATGTGGGTTACTGTACATGCAACCAAGAAGGACCATCATCACCTTTCATGTATATTTGTTATGGTTATGTGACAAATAGGGGAACCACTTTCGTATTGTGACAGATCAAGTGAGACGTGGTGGTGGTATGCCTCACTGGTTGATTCCACACCATAGTCATTCCTATAATATGGGCAAACTGATTGTGGAGTGTATTAAGGGGAGATTTCCACTTGAGGGACTTTTTTCTTGACCCCTTTCTCCCTCATGTCTAGCCCCATTGCTTTTGAGATCTTAAGACGTTTGCCCCATTAGTTGGGTGATTTTAAGAATTTCCGCCCCATTTTGTCAATTTTAAGACCTTTCGTGCAATTTAGGTGTCGATTTTATCCTGGCGAGCGATAGCGAGCCTGAAATTTAAGAGGAACCGGCTTTCAGCCGGGACATTTTTCTACCGAAAAATGTACAAATTTATCTTGAAAGGGGCTCAAGGGGGTGTAATCTTAAGCTTGATGGATATCTAGGGACCAAACTAAATACCTTCCCTTAAGAGTATATACTGTTTTGCAGGTAGAACTATATTTATTTTAGTTGTGGGTTATAGTTAATTGGGTTTGGGTTTTATTGGTACATGCTCTACGGTGCATTTACTTAGTGTACTCATTTACTTTATGTGTGTTGTCTGATCTTTTTCATATGTAGGCCTGTATGTGATTGTTTGTGTGTGTCCTTTAGTGTGTGTGTGTGTTTTTTTTTTTTTTTTGCTCTATCTGTCTTGTGCTTCTGTGTTTGTCCTGTGTGCTCACTTCCTGTGGGTGTACTTGTTTCATTCATGCTTTTTGTTATGTGTTTGTGCGTGCATCTGACGTTCTTGTCTGTCTGTTGTTTGTATGTCGTTGATGCTTACTCCCTGTCCTTGTTTGGGTGTTGTCTTTGTTGTGTGTGGTGTGTGTTTACATGTATTTGTCCCTAGTAATTGTGTCTTTGTCGTAAGTGTGTATGTGTGTACTGTGGGTGGGTGTGTGTGTATATGTGTGGGTGGGTGTGTATGTGTGTGTGTGTGTGTGTGTGTGTGTGTGTGTGTGTGTGTGGGTGTGTGTGTGTGTGTGTGGGTGTTTTCCTTGCCTATATGAATGAGTGTCGTTGCGAATCTCTATAGTAACCTAAGACTATGCATAATCCCTCATGATTTTATATATATTTTTAGCTGGGTATATCTGTGCGAATAGTTTGTATTAAGAGTGTTCACCTTACATTATTAGCTTGTATTTCCGATATTATAATTGTGCTGTATTGTGAGTATTTGAGATAGAACATTTAATTAGACATAGTGAGCAGATATTCCTTCATTGTAGAAAGGGTGGAATTATTTTCTGAATTGATGAAAAGTAGATTGGTTGAAATGGGTTTATAGTGCAATTATTGTAGAAATTAGACCAAATAATATGTATGTAGTGGTTTAAGGGGGGGTCACCGTTTTCTGTTTTATCTTTCTCTCCTTTTCTCTCTTTCCCTGGCTTGTATCCATTCGGCCCCATTCAGCCAACTGTTTTAAGACGTTTATCCCCATTCAGGTGTCAATTTCTTCCTGGCGAGCGATAGCAAGCCAGCATTGTATGTAGAAATCCGGCTTCGCCGGAGAAATTTTTCTATCGAAAAATGTAAAAATTTAGCTTGCTGTCAAAACAAAAATATATATATGCTGGCTCGCTACCGCTCGCCAGGAAAATATTGACACCTGGATGGGGGTAAGCATCTTAAAACAGTAGGCTGAATGGGGCCGAATGGATACAAGCCAAAGGGAGAGAAAGAGAGAAAAAGCGAGATGGGCTCCCTTAATTACATTGTGGCATTATGGATATGTAAAAGGTGGTAATGGTGCTGGTATGTAGATGTTGAGTGGTTGTATTTACGAATGTGATATAATTTGTGTTGTGTAGATGTTAATAGGGATTTGTGTTGTGTAGATGTTAATAGGGATTTGTGTTGTGTAGATGTTAATAGGGATTTGTGTTGTGTAGATGTTAATAGGGATTTGTGTTGTGTAGATGTTAATAGGGATTTGTGTTGTGTAGATGTTAATAGGGATTTGTTTATGTTTTGTGTTAATTTACAATTACTAGCATATTTTGTGTTGCCTTGATTTTCCCACTATTATTGTTTAAATATTTTGGTTGCTTTCTTTTTTAAATTATTTGTGCCTTACATTGTTTTTTTCTTTGTAACATGTTCATGATAAGAAGATATTTATGCTGTTGGATGTTAGAAAAGGTAGATTATAAAAACGCCTAATTTAACAAAACGTTTGCCCCCACCACCCACTTATTTTATTGTGAGTGTGGAATTGTTTTTTGGGAAGGGTGTAGTACGACTGGCAAGTTGGATGGCATGGGTATAGTTCCACAAACTATTATTCCCTGGTTACTTGTATACCGCGACATGATGTAAAACCTAACCAACCGTTTTGTATTTACTTCGTTATCAATACACCAAAGCATAATGTATTTGCATTTACGTCGTTACCAATACTCCAGAACATAACATATTTTGATTTACTTCGTTATCAATACGCCACATCATAATGTATTTTGATTGATTTCGTTCCCAATACAACAGAAATTAAATCTTTAAATCATGTTTATTCCTTGCCATGCCCTGATGAAATTAACCTGTATGTTTGTGCGTGAACAGATCTGACCTGGTGGACTGGCGGAACCTTCGGCAGCGTACCCCACGGGAGCGCCTGGAGACTGCCTTCCACGTCATGGAGAGAGAGTACGGAGTCACAAGGCTTCTCGACCCTGAAGGTACGTGAAACAGTAATGAGTTCCAGATGTAAGATGGTTAGAGATAAATAGAGTTTGATGGTTAGAAAGTGTAATGGTTTGTTGGATTGGTTTATGGTTTGTTGGATAGACAAGCAGACATATTTTGAGTTGCAGATTGATGTGTTAGGTAGTCTGGTGGATGGGTGGTTAGATAGCCAGGCTTTTAAGTTGCAGATTGATGTGTTAGGTAGTCTGGTGGATGTGTGGTTGGATAGACAGGCTTTTAAGTTGCAGATTGATGTGTTGGGTAGTCTGGTGGATGGGTGGTTGGATAGACAGGTTTTTAAGTTGCAGATTGATGTGTTGGGTAGTCTGGTTGATTGGTTTATGGATGGATGGGTGGTAGGGTAGGCAGGCAGACGGATTTACAAGCATAGCAATGGCACAAATGGCAACACAATAAAGCAAACCAAAACAAAGACTGTATGAAGGAGAGTAGATGAATAAACCGATAGCTCTATATGTGGGTAGGGAGATAGGCAGCGAAAGGATAGATAACCTTATACATGGGCAGGTGGGTAGGTAGTGGGTAGCAGGAATGTTTAGTGGGATGACATTTAGCTGTGTAGGGGGAAGATCCTGACGATGCTGGGAGGATAAAGTAACTGTGCCCCTAATAAGGCACGTTAGATTGAAATGTAGGTGAATATAACTAACCAAAGATGCAAATGATAAAATAAAAGTTGAATGGTCAGTAGATACTAAACGTAGATGGACATAACAAACACCAGCTACAAGAAGGAAAGTAGAGGGGAAGATGGAAAGTAGAGGGGTAGATGGAAAGTAGAGGGGTAGATGGAAAGTAGAGGGGTAGATGGAAAGTAGAGGGGTAGATGGAAAGTAGAGGGGTAGATGGAAAGTAGAGGGGTAGATGGATAGCTTATGTATGTGCGTAGGATAGTTATATAGATAGATTGGATAGCTATATAGGTGGGTAGGGAGATTGTCAGAGCAGGGATGGATAGCCTTATCCGTGGGTAGGTGGGCAGACAGTGGGTAGGTGGAATGTTAAGGGGGATGACATTTAGTTCTGTAGGGAAGGAGGTGATGGTGATGGGAGAAGAAAGGTGGTGGTGAAATTAGCCGGGAGATTAGGTTAATGTGTTTATGATGCGGTTTAGATTAGGGGATTTCGTAAAGGACTGGCTCTGATTTAAATAATGCGTTCTGCGATTATTAAGATTGGGGGAAGGTGTTGGCAATTATGTTAATGTATTTAGGATTAGACGAGAAGCGTTAAATATACATGAGGTTAGACGAAATTTAGATAATAGTTATGAAAGTGGTTATGGTCTGGCTAGATTAGAATTATTTAAATTGCATATTGTACATCAGTCGTAATGTGATGTTAACTTATTAAATTCAGGAACTGTATATTACTTAAACCTCTGTCTTGCATGTGAAATAACCTATTGCAAGACACCTCCCGTAGGGAACTTGAACCTCTTGATTATAAGAGGTCCTTCCTAAGCTAAATACACGGATCTGGCTGTAATTGAAATATAATGTAACTGATCATTTGAATGGATTTATATATTGGTTCTTGACCCTTTAACCCCTTTAGTACCGATTTGTCCTTGCCATTATAATCTGGATATTATTAGACGATTTTATCCAGCTTAGGGAGGACGTGTAGCAATTAAAAGGCTTCAAACTATCGCGATTATCCATTTTAAGTACCACGGTTTCCACCTAAGCCGCATGTAATCTTCTAAATATAGCTGGAATAACACAAAATGCATCCTCGGTAAGGAAAGGGGTTAAGTGTGAGAGGTGTTTCCATAACTGTGTAGAACAAGGTGGTGGTCCTAATAACAGATGAGGGGACTATAGGGTGGGGTAGTGATTAGTGAAAGTGGTGGTCTGAGAGGTCTGGCTGGAGAGTGTAGAGGAGAGAACACTTACCATACAGAGACGGAATATACACACATGAGACTGTTTTCAAATTTCGTGTATTGTATTTTGAAAACAATATACTTGGATAAATTGATACCGTATTGCCTTATTAATAATATTTAACAAAGCTCCTGTAGTTCGAATCATTTGGGTCTCTTATCAAATTGGTTTTGATTTGTTTCTTTCTATGTGAATGAGGGAGACAAAAGGCATAACTGCCTGCAGCGAGTGCCTCCCCCAGATTTCAAAAGAGTGACAGGGCCGAAATCAAGGGGCGTTCGAGCTAAAATGCCTGGACACACGGAGTTTGAAGCAATTTAAGTCATAGGAAGAGGGAAAGACTGATTCTGGGAGAGAGTTCCAGAGCTCAGCAGTTGAATAGAAGAAAGTCTGAGAATAGCGTTTCACTCTTGGGTTGGAGAGTTTCATATATATTCTGAATATATTTTTGTATTGATGCTCATAGGGTATATAATACAATGGTACATAATGAGTTCATGAGGTGTCCCATGTCTTCAAATGGAAAATCTCATACTATAGGTAGTCTTGGCTCAAAAATAATAGTAATAAATAATAAATATAGAATAGAAAATAAACACCTTGTAAACCGACCTTCTAGTTTTAACCAGGAAATACTTCATAGAATACCTGATCAGTACTTATATAATTAAGTGGTTTATTTTAGGCGTGTCGAGGAATAAATAAATTAGTTATAATCCCAAAGAGAACATTCAAATGGACGTTTTATAGGTGATTCTTGACTTTTGACCGTGACTGTAGGAGACCTTGGGACGGGAAAGGAGAGAAAGGGAGGGCAGAAATATCGCATAAAAACATTTAATGGTCATAAAACGAAATAGTCAGTTCAATTAGTAGACATGTTCCTAAAGTTTTCAATTAAGAAGTCGTGAAGCGAAAATATTAGCACGTACTATTAATTAGTGGGATAATGAGATATATACATTGGATAGTGGGAATGAATTAAATTAAGATATATAATTAAGTGGTTTATTTTAGGCGTGTCGAGGAATACCCACGTCGAGCGAACCCCACCCGGAAAAAAATATCTAAGCAAAAAAAAAACGAACGAACAGCCTCGGATGCGGACGGAACCAACGTTGACGAACCACGACCGACTAAGGACATGCCTTCGGACATTCTGAGAATGGCGACATGGAATGTTAGTGGCATGAATGATGGCACAAAAGAGAGAGAGGTTCTGGAAGTGTTAGTGAATGCCAGGCTGGATGTATGTGGAATGACAGAGACCAAATGGAAAGGTTCAGATGTGAGAGAGTGGGAGTGTGGAATAGGTGTGTGTGCTGGAGTGAGTGAAGGAATAGCGAGAGAAGGTGCATGTTTGTTTGTAAGTAGCAAATGGAAGGAATGTGTAAGAGAGTATGGGTCTGTGGGTTCAAGGATTGTGTGGGTGAGAATGAAAGTAGGAATACAAACGTGGGTGATTGTATGCGTGTATGCCCCGACAGAGGATATACTTGAAAGAAAGAAAGAGGAGTTCTGGATGAATGTGGAGGCGTGCCTGGAGAAGTTTGACAAGAACGAAAGAATATTTCTGATTGGGGATATGAATGGTAAGGTGGGTGATAGGAAAGTTGAGGGAGTGGTGGGAGGGTGGGGGGTACCATCAGAGGTGAATGGGAATGGTAGTGCACTTGTGGACGTATGTGTGGGGAGGAGGCTGTGGATAGCCAACACCTTCTTCCGACACAGAATGATCCACAGGTACACGTGGAAACGGATGTTGACAATGAAGGATAAGACAGTGGTGGAACGAAAGTCATTGATTGATTATGTATGTGTGGATGAACGAATGAAGAAATCTGTGATGGATGCTAGGGTGTATAGGGGTATTGGAGGGGGTCTGTCTGATCATTATGTAGTGGTAGCTAAGGTTAGGATACAAAAGAAGTGGGTGAGGAGAGCGGGAGGGAGGCGAGAGGAGGGTGGAATGGTGAGGAGGGTGGAGAGGTTGCAGGAGGAGGAAGTCAGGGAGGAGTACAGGAGAGCAGTGGAAAGACGACTAGGTGGGTTCGACCTGGAAGTTATGGAGGAAGTGGAGGAGGTGAGCAAGGTGTTTAAGGATGAGATCTGTGCAGCATGTGAGGAGGTGTGTGGAGTGAGGAGAAGAGGGAGGGGAGTGAAAGGTACAGCATGGTGGACAGAAGAGGTAAGAATAGCTGTGGAAGAAAAGAAGAAAGCATATAGAGAGTGGTTGGGTAGTAGAGGGAATGAAGATTCCGAGAGACAGAAACGAGCGAGGTACGTGGAGAGTAAGAGGGTGGTGAAGAGAGTAGTGAAGGAAAGTAAGAGAAGAGTAGATGAGGAATTTGGAAGGAATCTGAGTGTAAAATGGAGGGAGAGTAAGAAACTGTTCTGGAAAGAAGTCAAGAAAGTTAGGGAAGGTAGCAAGGGAAACAGTAAGGGTGTGAAAGATAAGAATGGGAGAATGCTAGCCGAGAAGCAAGAGAGAGTCGAAAGATGGAGGGAGTACTTCAGTGAGTTGCTAAATGAAAGGAATGAAGAGCCAGCAAACATAGCTGGATATGGTATGGGAGGGAGAAGAAGAGAAGTAGTGGAGGAGGAGGTGGGGATCAGGAGGTCAGAAGTGTGGGAAGCCATGAAAAGAGTGAAGTTGGGGAAAGCACCAGGAACAGATGGAGTGTGTGGGGAAATGTTGAGGTATGGTGGTGAGATAGTGATAGAATGGGTATGGAAAATGTGCAAACTAGCATGGGAGAAGGGGAGTGCACCCGATGACTGGAAGACTGGCATAATAGTCCCCCTATATAAGGGCAAAGGGGAAAGAGGAGTGTGTGGTAACCACCGAGGAATATGTCTTCTAAGCGTAGTAGGGAAGGTATACAGTAGGGTAGTGATAGTGAGAGTGAGAACGGAGAAATGGATAGGCGACGAGCAGGGAGGCTTTAGGAAGGGAAGAGGATGTGTAGATCAGATTTTTACCCTGAATTGTGTTGTGGAGAAGTATCTGGAGAAGAAACAAAAGGTGTATGTTGCCTTTATGGACTTGGACTTGGAGAAGACCTATGACAGAGTGGATAGAGAAGGTTTGTGGAAAGTACTTAGAATATACGGAGTAGAGGGCAAGTTGCTGAAAGCAGTGAAGAGCATGTATGAGGGTGCAAAGGCGGCAGTACGTGTGGAGAGTGAGCAGAGCGAGTTCTTTGACCTGAATGTTGGTTTGAAACAGGGGTTGTCCCCGTGGTTGTTTACTGTATATATGGATGGAGTTATGAAAGAAATACTATCAAGAGCAGTGGATGTTGGTGTATCGCTGAAAAGGGAGGGAATTGAGTGGAAGCTACCTATACTGCTGTTTGCGGATGATACAGTTCTGATGAGTGATAATGAATGGGAGTTGCAGGGTCTGGTAAATGAGTTTGGAACAGTGTGCGAAAAACGGAATTTGAAGGTAAATACGGGGAAGAGCAAGGTTATGGTCTTCGAAAGGGGTGAAGTCACAGAGTGTGAGGTGAAGCTGAACGGTCAGGCTATGGAGATCGTCAACTCTTTTAAGTATCTGGGCAGTGTGTTGAGTAAAGATGGGACTATGGATGAAGAGGTGCGGGAGAGGGTACAACAGGGGAAGAGGGTTGTAGGAACGCTAAAAGCAGTAACAAGAAATAGGGTGGTCAGTATGGAAGTGAAGAAGTCCTTGCATGACAGTGTGGTAATCCCGACACTGACTTACGGAAGCGAAGCATGGACGTTGGTTGAGAGACTCAGACCAAGAGTGAGAGCAGTGGAAATGAATTACTTAAGGAGTGCGTGCGGAATTACATGGAGGGATAGACAGACTAATGAGGAAGTAAGAAGGAGGTGTGGTGTGGAGGTAGATGTGCTGGAAAGTGTGAAAAGGAACAACTTGAGATGGTTCGGCCATATGGAACGTATGGAAAGCGAGAGAATGACTAAGAGGGTGTACGAGAGCGAGGTGGAGGGACAGAGGGGGAGAGGTAGACCGAATATGAGGTGGAAGGATGGAGTGAGGAACTACATGAATGAAGGCGGTGCTGGTTGGGGGGAGGGGCGTCGACTGACTGGGGACAGAGGTGCATGGGGGCGGTTCGTTCGTGGCCACCCCTTCGGGGATCACGGCGTCAGGCAATAGATAGATAGATAGATATATAATTACTCTCTCTGACAATTATCAACCTTTGAAAACACAATAATAATTACTAACCATTAACAAGTAGAGTACTTGTTAGCCATTCACCCCTTCAGCACCATGACGCCTTTTCACCATTGATTCTGGCTAAAATTAGATGATTGTATGCAGTTTATGAAGGACCTATGTTACTAAGAGGCTTTATTGAGATCGTATTTACCCATTTCAGTCGTATGGGTAGATTATGAACTCAAGAAAATCGTCTAATGGTAACCAGAATATGATGACAATTACGTCATGGTGGTGAAGGGGTTAACCACAGCAACAGTCCATAGTAACACAAACCATTAACCTCCTTCGATACCGACGACGTATTTATTATTGGATTTGAGCTACATTTAGACAATTATATTCAGGTTAGTAAGGACTTCTACCAGTATATACGGCTATAGACTATCTCAATTAATCCTTTTAAGCTACAACATATTCTTCCTAAGCTTCATAAAATTGTCAACATTTTGCTGAAATCAAGTAAAAAATACGTCGCCGGTATGAAGGGGGTTAAAAGACACATGTTAACAATTGACCACTTGCGAGTTTCAAGCAATAAGGAAGTTGGAGCTGTAGACATCGTATTAAGCAGACATACCAGCTAAAATACGGTTGTAGTTCATTTATAAGTACATATATCTTAATTCACCACACTTTTTATCCATCAGAACCCCACATTATTTTTTGCATTTATGTATAATAACGATGATTACTACTCCAACTTCCTTACAGCCTGAAATTCGCAAGTGGACAATTGACAGCAACAACCCTTAGCAACACATCAACTACAACACTATTAAAACAATCCACAACAATGATATCCCTTAGCAACACAACTAACAACCGATAACCATTAATAACTCGCTAATTACAATACGCTAACTAATAAATAACAACCCATAGCAACACATCAAGTACAACTATTACCAACAATTAAGTACAGCTGTATCCCTTAGCAACAGGCCCCTTTACAACACTCGAATTAGCATTTAGTCCACAGCCGCGCCCTCAATAATATATACAGAGACGACGCCCCCCGTCCCCCCCCCCCCCCCATCATACCTTTACTCCGCAAACCAAACTTATGTACAGTCGGACAAATAAATCATGGCTCGGTACCAAGTATATTTTGATCAATAATAGGTATCAGCAATATCTAAAACTTGGGTGTATGCTTCATAAACATGCATTTCGTACTAGAAGTACGAGGAATGCACCATGGATCCTCTTAAGGGGGGTCACCGTTTTTTTTTTTAAATCTTTCTCTCCTTTTCTCTCTTTCCCTGGCTTGTATCCATTCGGCCCCATTCAGCCAACTGTTTTAAGACGTTTATCCCCATACAGGTGTCGATTTCTTCCTGGCGAGCGATAGAGAGCCAGCATTGTATGGAGAAATCCGGCTTCGCCGGAGAAATTTTTCTATCGAAAAATGTACAAATTTAGCTTGCTGTCAAAACAAATATATATATATATGCTGGCTCGCTACCGCTCGCCAGGAAAATATTGACACCTGGATGGGGGTAAACGTCTTAAAACAGTAGGCTGAATGGGGCCGAATGGATACAAGCCAAAGAGAGAGTGAGAAAGAAAAAAAAAGCGAGGTGGGCTCCCTTAAACGTACAGATAACTAACTCATACTAGCAAATGCTGTGAAAATAGAGCCTCCATTGTATATTGGTTGACTGTGGGGCCTCTCCAAAGCGCCCCTCCCACTCTCATACAAGACCTATGACCCCGACCTACACACCCAGCCCCTCCCACTTCCGACCTACGGGCCCCAGAGTCGGTGCGGGAGGGATGAAGGCGGATGCACTCATTCTACCGGCAACTTAATGTTACACTGGTGCGGGGAATTACACTGAAGGTGGATTGTTATAAGCAGCGTAATACATGCAACCGTTTAAGAGGGGGAGTGCTTGGTTTTTGGACTATATATATATATATATATATATATATATATATATATATATATATATATATATTTATTTATTTATTTATTTATTTTTAAGTTTCCTCGCTAGACCTCCATCAAGCTTAATACAAAAAACCTAGACCCCCTTTCAAGATACATTTGTACATTTTTCGGTAGAAAAATGTCACGGACGAAGTCCGGTTCCTTCTGAAATTTGAAAAATATCAACACCTAAATGGCACGAAAGATCTAAGTATTGACAAATAAATGGGGCGAAAGGTCTCAAAATCGCCAAACTAATGGAACGTCTTAAAACCTCAACACTAATAAGCTAAACATGAGGGAGAATGTGGTCCATAAAAAAGGAGTACTGCCCCCTTAATACCGAAACTTCCAACATACAACAGTTTAATACCGAAACTTGCAGACTAGAGTTACGGGAAAGCCTAGCTGTGAAAAGGGTCTGTATGACATGGTTTTCAATGTGGGAGGGCCTCGCTGAGCCATTTGTCTGCCTACACTCCCCCACCTACGGTCGGAGATGGCTGACAAAAGATGCTGGAGGGCTAAAGAGAAACAAATATATAGGCAACTGTATCCTGGCTACTATTAAACGATTTTATTCAGTTTAAAAAGGGACTCCAGGCTTCGAATTACCTCACTTAACCCTTTTCACTAACGCAGATCTGTCTTATGCTGCACAGAATCGTCTAAATATAGCTAGAATAGAATTAAAAAGACGTCGCCGGTACTGAAGGGGTTAATTAAGATCTTTCGACGCATTTCTTTGACAATATTATGACCTTTCGTGCAATTTACGTGTCGAGTTTTTTCCTGGTGATCGATAGCGAGCCTAAAAATATACATATTTATCTAGAAGGGGGATCTTAAGGGGAGGTCTCCACTTGAGGGATTTTTTTCTTGACCCCTTTCTCCCTCATGTTTAGCCCCATTGCTTTTGATATTATAAAACGTTTGCCCCATTAGTTTAGCGATTTTAAGAACTTTCACCCCATATTAAGACCTTTCGTGCAATTCAGGTGTCGATTTTATCCTGGCGAGCGATAGCGAGCCTGTAATTTAAGAGGAACCGGCCTTCGGCCGGGACATTTTTCTACCGAAAAATGTACAAATTTAACTTGAAAGGGAGTCAAGGGGGTGTAATTTTAAGCTTGATGGAGGTCTAGGGAACACACTAAATACCTCCCCTTAAGGATGTTTTTGTAAGCTTGATGGAGGTCTAGGGAAGAAAATAAATAATAATAATAATAATAATAAGCATAGTACAAATACAAATGATAATAAATTGACCAATAAATAAACACTTCCACCCTTAAAGTATGGGGGGGGGGGGGGGGGGGGTCGGAGGTTAGCCAAATACTGGGAAATATCCTTGTAAGTTAAATAGGGTTACAGCATATAATTATTGAGGTGCAGGAGTTGTGGCAGATATGGTAAGACATTTAGGTATAGAGTGTAATGATAAATATCTTTCTCTCATTCCCTCTCACATACACACACGTTCTCTTCTCTCTCTCTCTCTCTCTCTCTCTCTCTCACGCACACTTTCACTCACAAATCTCTCTCTCTCTCTCTGTTATCCTTTCCTTCCACTTTCTCTTACTCTTAGGGTTGCTATCTCTACTAGGATTAAGTCATGGCCACCTTGCAGGGATTGTAAGATCTGTGTGGCTAGTGTATCTATGTAAATCTCTCTCATCCGTAACCTCCAAGTACATCAAAATAGCCCAAAGTTATCCCAGAATCTGTAAAGTTGCCAAATATAGGAGGTTTACATATTCATACAAGGATAATAGCATTCACATATTTTTTTTTTTAACGTATTGAATTATTATCTAGTGGCTATATCCGAGATCTTATGGTGCGAATGTATTATGGATGTTTCTCCATGAATAGGTAGGCAGAAGTTGAAAAATGTGATCTCAAGGTTGGTTGAATAAATAGAGTACGTATCGGGAAAGGTCTGTTCGTGTGGAAGGGCTATGGTATGCAAATGGGGTTCTCCTAGGTGTTTTCGTAAGGTACACTTGCCAATTTGTACACGGGGTTCCAATGAGTACGTCATGATGCGTTCGGTTAGAGTTGACTAGGGTTGGCTTAGTTACGTTAAGGGGAGGTATTTAGTTTATTCCCTAGACCTCCATCAAGCTTAAAATTAAACCCCCTTGACCCCCTTTCAAGATAAATGTGTACATTTTTTGGTAGAAAAATTTCCCGGCCGAAGGCCGGTTCCTCTTAAATTACAGGCTCGCTATCGCTCGCCAGGAAAAAAATCGACACCTAAATGGTACGAAAGGTCTTAAAATTGACAGAAATCGGGCGAACGTTCTTAAAATCGCCAAACTAATGGGGCGAACATCTTAAAAACTAAAAAACAATTGGGATAAACACGAGGGAGAAAGAGGTAAAGAAAATAAATCCCTCAAGTGGAAATCTCCCCTTAAGTTGGGGTAGATTAGGTCAAGATCTATATATAGATCTTGGGTTAGGTTAGGTCTGGTTAGTAGTTAATATATTCATATTATGTATTTACTAGTATATACCTGATTTGATCTGAATATCAATATATTTGCATAAAGAAAAATACAAGGGCTCACGACCATTTGTGAGTAGTTGTCCATTGGTAACTGGTAATAGTTCAGGTTGCATACTAGCTTATAAGTTTAATATATTCGTGTGCTCTTCTGAGAATCACAAACCTCTTTTTGTTTTGTTTGTGTGTAGGGTTTTTTTCATAGTATTGTTTTTGATAAATCTTCAATGCGTTAATTCCACATAGTGATTTTGATAAGTTCTTTTGTATTTATATTGTACGGTTTCTGTTTTGGTTTATCTGTTTTCACGTTTTATATTATAATTTATCGAACTTATCCCCACCATATGTCCTTCTGAGCCGAGTGTCGTGTGTGTGTGTGTGTGTTTGTTTCTTATTTGTTTCTGTTTTTTGTTTGTGTTTTTTTTTTACTGAGCGGTTTGAGAGTCCCATATTTGCATAGGTGAGAATGGTTAGGGTGACAAGGGATAGAAAGGGAAATACATTCACCTGACCAAGGTAGAGTGACGCATTCTCTTGATCCTATTATATACCAACCATATGTCCTTTGTGTGTGTGTGTGTGTGTGTGTTGTGTGTTGTGTTGTGTTGTGTTGTGTTGTGTTGTGGTGTATATATAATTAATGTATTGAGATGTTGTGTGTGTTGTGTTTTAATTTCATGTTATCGCCACCATCTGTCCTTTGAAGAATGTGTACGTGTTTGTGTACGTGTTTCTTTCTTCTACGTTATCTCGCCCATCTTGCCTTTCAACCGAGGGACCTTGCATTCTTCGCACCATAGTCAACACCATGGGAAGATCTAAACTCTGTCCCCTTCACCTAAGAAAAATAACACTTGGAAAACCAAAATGTATGCAATTATGGTCCTTAGTCTTTCCCAGGGGGGTTTCAAAACTCTTGGGTTTAAGATGCAAGATGGTGGTGGTGGTGGTGGTGATGATGCTGGTGGTGGTGGTGGCGATGATGGTGGTGGTGGTAATGGTGGTGGTGGTGGTGGTGGTAATGGTGGTGGTGGTGGTGATGGTGGTGGTGGCAGTTATGATGGTGATGATAGTGGTGGTGGCGATGATGGTGGTGGTGGCATTGATGGTGGTGGTGGTGGTGGTGGTAATGGTGGTGGTGGTGGTGGTGGTGGTGGCAGTTATGATGGTGATGATGGTGGTGGTGGCGATGATGGTGGTGGTGGCGATGATGGTGGTGGTGGTGGTGGTGGCGATGATGGTGGTGGTGGTGGCGATGATGGTGGCGATGATGGTGGTGGTACAAAGGAGTACAAAGGAGTACAAAGGAAATCAAGCAACAACAGGTCTAGTGACCCTTCTAGGTTGCTTGTCCTCCAAAACACTGAGGATCAAGTGTCCAAACAGTGGTTTAGAGTGGGTAAGGGAACATTGGAAAGGGAATTACTGCCCTGGAACTAATGTCCGTGGTGGTGGTAATGGTGGTGGTGGTGGTGGTGGTGGCAGTTATGATGGTGATTTTGGTGGTGGTGGTGGTGGCGATGATGGTGGTGGTGGCGATGATGGTGGTGATGGTGGTGGTGGTGGTGGTGGTGGTGGTGGTGGCAGTTATGGTGGTGGTGGTGGTGGTGGCGATGATGGTGGTGGTGGTGGTGGCGATGATGGTGGTGGTGGTGGCGATGATGGTGGTGGTGGTAATGGTGGTGATGGTGGTGGTGGCAGTTATGATGGTGATTTTGGTGGTGGTGGTGGTGGCGATGATGGTGGTGGTGGTGATAGTGGTGGTGGTGGTGGCAGT
Source organism: Lithodes maja (assembly GCA_037953745.1). Classification (NCBI taxonomy): domain Eukaryota; kingdom Metazoa; phylum Arthropoda; class Malacostraca; order Decapoda; family Lithodidae; genus Lithodes; species Lithodes maja. Next base: position 5,031 of record JBAKBP010031588.1, on the reverse strand, counting down.
TATGGTGGTGGTGGCAGTTATGGTGGTGATGGCGGCGATGATGGTGGTGGTGGTGGTGGTGGTGGTGAAAGTTGTGGTTGTGATGGTGGTGGTAGTGGTGTTTTTCGTTAGTCTAGGATGGTATGGAAGGATAATTGTTATCTGGTTGTATCTCAATCATCGTCCCTTTCACCCTAGCGCCAACACAACAATTTAGTTTCCTCCCACCAATTTACGAAGGTCTTTGGATATTTTTCGCCATTTTAGTAACCACGGAAGCAGAAAAATCAACAACCGCCCCTTAACTGTACCTCCCCTGTACTGGGCACGTCTTCTTAATTTTATCCTAGCTATTTTTTGACGATTTTATGCGGTTTAAGAAGGATCTGTGGTAGTTAAAAGGGTTAAGCGAGTTAGTTCGATGACTGTTAATTGCAGTATAAAGGTGTAAATATATCCTGGGGTGATTGGGGGGGGGGGGGGGGGGATGGCGCCTGAAATTGGTTGTGTCGAGTCATCGCATAATTTTCAACGGATACTTTGTCGGTTCATTTCGTTCTTCAGTACGGTTGTTCTCGCTGTATTATTATTATTTATTATTATTATTATTATTATTATTATTATTATTATTATTATTATTATTATTATTATTGCTGCTCACTGTTATTATTGCTCACTGTATGGAGTTGTAGGTTAGGTGAAAGTTGAGGTTAGATTAGGGTAAGTTAGGTAAGGTTAAGTAAGGCTAGTAGGTTTGGTGAAGTGAGGCAGGGTTAGGTTAGGTAAGAAGAACGCTAAGGTCAGTTTTGGTTAGGTCAAGTTCAGGCTAGGTCAAATTTAACCCCTTCACCACCATTACGTAATTGTCATCATAGTCTGGTTACCATTAGACCATTTTCTTTAGTTTATAATCTACCTGTATGACTGAAATGGATAAATACGATCTCAATGTGACCCTTTTAATAACATAGGTCCTTCCTAAGCTGTATAAATTTAATCATCTAATTTTAGACAATCAATGGTAAACAGGCTTCGTGGTGCTTAAGGGGTTAAGTTTGGTTGGGTTAAGATGAGGTTTTGTTATGTTAGACAGGTTAGGGTGAATTGAATCCGATGGTCGTCGAAGTCATTGCAAAAGATAGGGGGTTTGCGAAAAGTGTTGTATGCAAAAAGGGTTGTTTGCGAAAAGGGTTGTTTGCGAAAAGGGTTGTTTGCGAAGTGTTGTATGCGATTAGGGTTGTTTGCGAAAGGTGTTGTTTGCGAAAAGGGTTGTTTGCGAAAGGTGTTGTTTGCGAAAAGTCCGTAACACTAAACAGAATTCCTCCACTTCCATATAAGGTGTTGGCGGCCAAGGTTGTTCGCGAATGGTCGGCCCACATGTCTCGCGGCGGTTGGGATTTTTTTTGTTCTCGCTCTCATTGGACTCTCGTTTATTAGTTAGAGATATTCCCCTTCTCTTATCGCGACGTGTGTGTGTGATTGTGTGTGAGTGTGTGTTTATTTGTAATAATTTATTGATTATATTACAATCTGGAATGAGACTGGTTTTCATGCAGGCTTCTGTAATCTCCAGCATTTCGCTTTTTGAGATAATGTCTTTTTTGTTCTATATATTTTTTCACCGTCTTTAAGGATTCGTACGGGTCCGTTTCGAGTTATTATTAAAATGAAACGAGTCTGGATTCTTATTTGATTAATTACTTATTATGTTATCAATTAATTCATCATTATTCTTTTACTTGGTATATTTCCCGTTTAAAATATTTGTTTTGAATATAGTGATAGAGCTTCCCTTTCTCTGATCACGTCCTAAGTGACCTTTCCATTCATTAGGAACCGGTCAGCGTTGGTTGTTCATTTCAGCCTGACTTGCAGCTTTTGGGGGTACAGGTTCGAAAGGGGGGGCGGGGGGGGATCATTTGTTGTTGTCCAAGCACGCCAGGTGGTCGGCTTTTGTTACAGGTGGCTCAATGGGAGAGGGAAGGGGGGGGGGGCTTGTGTATACAGACACTTGTTACAGTCAGCTTTGCCTTTTGTCTCCTTCATACACATAGAAAAACAGTGGCGGTGTTAGTTTTGTTCTGTGTGTGTGTGTGTGAAAGAGAGAGCGAGGTAAGACAGGTAACGCAGGTGTACTGGAGCTTTGGCAGTACTTTACATAGTAGTGTTAGACCGGTTCTCTTATATTATGTGTTCCCCTTGGCGACTCGCACCCGGCACTTCACACACACACACACACACACACACACACACACACACACACACACACACACACACACACCTCTCTACTCTCATTGTCATTCACTCACTCTCACACTCTCTCTCCCTCTCTCTCTCTCACACACACACACACACACAACACATATCGTGGTGCCCAGATAAACCCCTCCACTTTCACTGCCCTCCCCTATACGGTAGTCAGCCTAGAACCCTACGACCCGAGGCGAGGTTTTTTGTAGCGTAAAGGTTGGATGTGGGTTATAGGGGGAGAAGAGGGCCTGGGATGGGGAGATTGGATTACGGAACATATCATTATTTGGCCCTCTGTCACTAGTTTGGCATTGGGGGAGACACTCGTTGTAGGCAGCCTGTTTTTGTTTGTCTCCTTCATACACATAAACAAAAAGGAGGAAAATCGTCCTCGTGCTGGAAGAGTTAAATGTTAAGGGGAGACGGTCGTTTTTCTGGTCCCCTTTCTCCCTCGTGTTTAGTCCCATTAGTTTTGAGATTTTTAGACGTTCGGCCCATGTGTTTGGCGATTTTAAGACCTTTCGTCCCATTTCGTTATAAATGTTAAGACCTATCGTGCCATTTAGGTGTCGATCTTTTCCTAGCGAGAGATAGCGAGCCTGTAATTGTAAGAGGAACCGGCCTTCGCCGGGAAATTTTTCTAACGAAAAATTTACAAATTTATCTTGAGGGGGGGTTCTAGGGGATGTTTTTCTAAGTTTGAGGGATGTCTAGCGAGGAAACTAAGAATTTATGAATGAATTAATTTATTGGCCAAAAAAGGCAGTCAGTGTCCCCTTAAGACCGAATAAGTCGAAAGTGATCTTTAATTCGAGGATACACAGCCATTGGAGTGAAAGTCATGACACACACTCGATTTACAAGAACTCTTCCTCCTGTGTCCAAAGATGAAATTATATTGTGGCTCGCGTCGGTCAAGAATAATCTAACAAAAGGATAAATAAATATTTAAATTCGTAAAAGCTGTCACTGAATAATAGATGACCAAACGTGGATTGTTGAAGGTTCGAAGGGAGAGTATAGGTGAGGGGTCCGCCTTAAAGGTATGCTCGTAAAAATCGACTTAGCACGAACACTTTCTGGCATCTCTCTCTCTCTCTCTCTCTCTCTCTCTCTCTCTCTCTCTCTCTCTCTCTCTCTGTTTAATCTATTTTTTATTAATTTCACCACAACACCAAACGCCTCCAATGCAATTAATGAAAGCATATAATTATGTGATCCACTAGGATTCGAACCCGGGTTATCACACACAGATTGTTAGACACCTTAACCATTACACCACCAAGACGGTTAATTTAGGTCTCGCAGATTTTGCTTTATGATTTTATATGAATCTATCTATCTATCTATATTGCCTGACGCCGTGATCCCCGAAGGGGTGGCCACGAACGAACCGCCCCCATGCACCTCTGTCCCCAGTCAGTCGACGCCCCTCCCCCCAACCAGCACCGCCTTCATTCATGTAGTTCCTTACTCCATCCTTCCACCTCATATTTGGTCTACCTCTCCCCCTCTGTCCCTCCACCTCGCTCTCGTACACCCTCTTAGTCATTCTCTCGCTTTCCATACGTTCCATATGGCCGAACCATCTCAAGTTGTTCCTTTTCACACTTTCCAGCACATCTACCTCCACACCACACCTCCTTCTTACTTCCTCATTAGTCTGTCTATCCCTCCATGTAATTCCGCACGCACTCCTTAAGTAATTCATTTCCACTGCTCTCACTCTTGGTCTGAGTCTCTCGACCAACGTCCATGCTTCGCTTCCGTAAGTCAGTGTCGGGATTACCACACTGTCATGCAAGGACTTCTTCACTTCCATACTGACCACCCTATTTCTTGTTACTGCTTTTAGCGTTCCTACAACCCTCTTCCCCTGTTGTACCCTCTCCCGCACCTCTTCATCCATAGTCCCATCTTTACTCAACACACTGCCCAGATACTTAAAAGAGTTGACAATCTCCATAGCCTGACCGTTCAGCTTCATCTCACACTCTGTGACTTCACCCCTTTCGAAGACCATAACCTTGCTCTTCCCCGTATTTACCTTCAAATTCCGTTTTTCGTACACTGTTCCAAACTCATTTACCAGACCCTGCAACTCCCATTCATTATCACTCATCAGAACTGTATCATCCGCAAACAGCAGTATAGGTAGCTTCCACTCAATTCCCTCCCTTTTCAGCGATACACCAGCATCCACTGCTCTTGATAGTATTTCTTTCATAACTCCATCCATATATACAGTAAACAACCACGGGGACATCACACACCCCTGTTTCAAACCAACATTCAGGTCAAAGAACTCGCTCTGCTCACTCTCCACACGTACTGCCGCCTTTGCACCCTCATACATGCTCTTCACTGCTTTCAGCAACTTGCCCTCTACTCCGTATATTCTAAGTACTTTCCACAAACCTTCTCTATCCACTCTGTCATAGGCCTTCTCCAAGTCCATAAAGGCAACATACACCTTTTGTTTCTTCTCCAGATACTTCTCCACAACACAATTCAGGGTAAAAATCTGATCTACACATCCTCTTCCCTTCCTAAAGCCTCCCTGCTCGTCACCTATCCATTTCTCCGTTCTCACTCTCACTCTCTCAATCACTACCCTACTGTATACCTTCCCTACTACGCTTAGAAGACATATTCCTCGGTGGTTACCACACACTCCTCTTTCCCCTTTGCCCTTATATAGGGGGACTATTATGCCAGTCTTCCAGTCATCGGGTGCACTCCCCTTCTCCCATGCTAGTTTGCACATTTTCCATACCCATTCTATCACTATCTCACCACCAT
>JBAKBP010031587.1:0-24234 GCA_037953745.1 Lithodes maja | reverse complement strand
GTGGCTGCTGGAGTTGCGGTGACAATTGAAGTTTGTGGTACTCCAACGTTGAGTGTTACAAACTCTTGGAGTGATTCCAGCTTCATGGTGAGGACGTTGATCTTGTTGTAGGCTTCATCTAATTTCACTGTCAAATTCTCTTGTTGCTGGCAGAGACGGCAGACTTGAAGATCGACAGTAACAAACATGGACTCACCAAACCTACTGGTGCAGTTCGTACAAGTGCGAGGCATGGTAACAGTCAGTTTCTTCAGATCACTTCACTCACTTTAAAACACTTAACTCACTTTAAAACACTTAACTCACTTTAAAACACTTCACTCACTTTAAAACACTTCACTCACTTTAGAAACACTTCAATCACTTCAACCGAAAACAATGTTGAAATACACAACAATAGGTTATCAGGGGTGATAGCCTAACCGAAAACAAAAAATTTGAGATACGCAGAATTAGGCTTCCAGGGGCGATAGCCTAACCAAAAGTTTTTACAAAATTTAAATATGCACCAATAGGCTACCAGCGTTGAATAGCCTAACCGAAAATAATAAAATTTAAATACGCAGAAATAGGCTACCAGGTGTGATAACCTAACCTTAAACAAATATATATATATATATATATATATATATATATATATATAACAGAATATGTAACTAAATATACAATTCACCAAATAGAGATTATATAAAAAATAAAATGTGACCACACACAAGGGGTTAATATACTGTATCAACAGATGGCCCTGGTGTCACTGTAGCCTAGTAAAGCAGTAGCCTACTCTTTTTAGATAAAACAAAACAAAATATATCAGTCAAAGGATACTAGAAGATCGTGCAAGCAACAACTAAAATTACAGATATATATAGCTACAGTAGGATACTAAATACAATATCTACTAGAGTTAATAAGAACAACAGATTGGCTGGCTATAGGCTAGGCTAGGTTTGGATTAGGTTAAAAGCTTGGCAGGTTGGGTTAGGCTAGGTTAGTTTGTACAAATACCACCCTTAGCTTAAAGTAAAATCACTCTGAGGAGAAAAAGTCAAGAATATATCTAGGGGGAAAAGATAAATGAATGCACTTAAATTTACTACAAAATTGGCTGGAATATAATATGTATAATCCCCCCAAAAAAGTTTGTTTACAAAATGGCGTCGGCGTTCGATCCTGTAGGCAGGTTAGTTAGTACACAATATTGTTTATTAGCAAATTAATATGCAAAGCTTTACTTACATACAAGGCAGTTAAATTGATACTTACTACAGTAGGTAATGGGTAAAATTAGGGGCTACGATTTTATATCAACTAAGAAGAGAGCGTTTGTTTACAAACAAAACAAAACAACAGATGGCGCTAGTGGCGCCCTGTCCGAGCAGGAGTCTTGTGATAAACACAAAGTTTATCAGTCAATACACAGCGAAATATCGTGCAGTGTTACTTACTAAACTACAGGATGGTTAAATGTGCTCTTAACCACCTTTCATGCACAAGAATGAAGAGGATGAGTAGTTAATACTCAAATTATGATCGATATCGTGAGAGCGTTGACCGGGCGTCTGCAGCGTCTGGCGGTAGCGAGGTGTGATGAGACGATAATCTAGCGTCACTATGCTTGGAGAAATCTCTATCCACAGCCACATCCGCCCTAGCAGCAGGACGTGCCCGAGGCACGTAGACCCTCCTTTGAGACACACCTGCCTTGACCGCAGTTCTCAACGAGTGATCAGGTGCCATGACAGGGTCACCCGGACCATGAACGTCCCCAATCAAATCAACCGGAGGCTGGGTCAGAGGGAGCCAGTGAGCAAGCCGAGTGTGCGTCCGAAGACGCATCCCCTGTCACAATTGAGCTAGGTGCAGGAACTGGAACCCCAGAAAGGCTGTCCTTAGCAGCCACCAACGTTGATGCCAAATCATCTCGAGACCCCGAGGGAGGGGCACTCCCAGAGCCTTGCGAGGCACGCTTGTTTGAACCTTAGAAGGAAGGGTCTCCTCCAAAGATTCCACACTCCTTGCCCGCTTGAGGTTGGCAATCTCAACCTCCATCTCTACGCCAGTACTTGCCGATTCTGAATTACGGCCTGCCACAGAGCTTGTCACAGAAGGAGGTCGTGCAATGACAGAGGGACCATCAGCCTCGGGTACAGGTAGCGAGGGAGGTTCCACAGGATTCGCAGACTTCCCACGAGGAGGACCAGGAGGACGCTTGGTAACGGAGGAGACTCGCGAAGGAAGGCCCGTTCGTGGAGTTGAAGACTAGTGATGGCTCACATAAAGAACACTATGCAGAGGTTCAGCAGGCTTGGACATTGTGAGGAGAGATGCAACCGAAACACCAGGTCGAACAAACATAGATGACACACGATCTTTAGCTTCAGCAAAGCTCAGCTTCTCTTTCGCATGTAGAGACAATACCTCCTGTTCAAATCTGTATCGATCACATGACTTGGAGGAAGCAGTGTGTCCACCACCACTATTCACACAGGATACCGGACCCGGGCAGTCCATACCCTCATGTACCGAACCCCCACAGGAGACGCACACAAACGGCAGCCCCTGGGCAAGTCGTCGGCAGGAACGCCCGATATGGCCAAAGCGCTGGCAATGGAAACAACGTCGTGGTTGCGGAACATAAGGCTTGACCTTGTAATGGTACCAGGCAGCCACCAGAAGGTCCGGAAGGATTAAAGGTCGAAAGTGAGGATTAGGGTCGGTGTGGGGACAAGCTCACCATCAACCTTCTTTTTAATACGTTCAATTTTGATAACGTTTTGTGAAGTAAACTCCTCTTGGAGACGCACCTCATCATACATTACCCGTTCTTTTGCATAAATAACACCATGAGAGTGATTGAGGTTGCCATGTGGTGAACAACCAACCGGCTGGCCCGCAAGGGATGTCAAGGCCAGAAGGCGAGCACTCTGCTCCCCATCTCCTACCTCAACTAGTAGGCTACCATCTGCTTGCGGAACCACCTTCGGAGAAGGGCCACAGGCTTAACTTAGTAAAGGGAACTTGTGAACATGGTTCAGGAAGGAACCCAACAGGTCTCGGAGGTTGATGCGACCTACTTGACGGAGGCCGTTGTGTCCTGCCTGCCTGGAAAGGCTGCATTGTCATCACAAGAGGAGGGGAAACCGAAAGATCGCCAGAGTCGTCAACAGTTGCAGATAGGTTAGAAGCCATAAGACGATATTTAAAATTCACTGCAGCCGATCCCATACCCACCACGGAGCCACATTTAGAGGACAAGATAAAATTGTCCCAGGGATCCAGCCAGAGCATACGCCAGGGAAGAAAGGTGTCATGAAGGTGCCTCTGTCCGTCGAGTTTGGCGCACCACCTAGCTCCCTGGCTTGGCATAAAGGGGCCACAGATGCGACTCCAGTTCAACAGGAATGAGTAGTAGCCACCCACAAACTCCGTCCAACAAAAACCGAAGAATAGCCAAATCAGAATTCCAAAGTATACCAAGTCATCAACAGGAAAACAGGGCTGAGAGGTACGACACCACCGGAAGGCCCCACTCTTACCAGTGATGAAGGGGGAGCACTTGGTCCACGAGACCGATGAAACTCGAACCCTAGAAAGATAGGGTCGCTACCTAAATAGGTGAGATCACCGGCCACGCTTCAAGCCCCGCCACCGCTCGCAAGGTGGCTCCCCATCGGCGGGGTGTGGATGAGGGAGACAAGAGGTAGAACTGCCTGTGACGAGTGCCTCCCCCAGAGTTGAAAGAGTGACAGGGCCAAAATCAAGGAGTGTTAGATCCAAAATGCCTGGACACACAGGAGTTTGAAACAATTTAAGTCAATGGATAAGGGGAAGATGGATTCAGGGAAAGAGTTCCAGAAGTGATCTGTTAAATAGAAGAAAGATAGGGAATATCATTTCACTCTTGGGTTGGAGATTTGCATAGAGTAGGGGTGGGTTTGTGTTGCAAGGCGGGTGCTACGTACTCTATGTAGAGGAGGTGGTATACACTGATTATTGTAATAGCGGTAGAATAGAGAGACATATGCCAAATTGAGGCGAAGAGAGCGAGATTGCAAAGAATCAGTGAGTGGACATGAGTCAATTTGAAGAAAGGCTTTCTTTTCTACTTTGTCAAGAAGTAGCCTACTGTGTGAGAAGACCCTCCCCACACATGCGAACAATACTCAATACATGGACGCACTGTGCTCCTGTACAAAGCAATAAGCTGTGCAGGGATAAAGAACCCCCAGAGTCGGTTGACCACACCTAGCTTCTGGGAAGCTGTTTCAGCAAGGTGGGTGATACAGTCTTTCCAAGTGAGATCAGAAGAACATGATAAACCTAGAATACCGAGAGAAGATAAAGGGACGATGTGTGTCTTGTTGAAGTATAAGGGATAGTCCTGTGGGAGTACTTATTGGGTAGATAAATGAAGAAATTGGGTTTTGGAAGCATTGAAAGCAAGGGTTAGTTAATGATGGATAGGATATCATTGACATGAATAATTGAATTGATTGATAGAAATCTTGGCACTGCAACAACAAGGTCATATTATGGCGCCGAACAAGCGAACTTATTTGCGAAAAACTAAAATCTTAAAACATGAGTAAAATTATTCATTGATAGACTCTGTAGAGTGGTTATAACATGTCTGGTGTGAATCTGTAATGAGGGGAATTCAAATTAAGTAAAGGAATATCTTGGTTTTTCATCTAAGGTTGAGTTGGTGGATAAGATATCAGCGCGAGTGTTGGTTTTACCTCACGGGTCACTTGCAAGGCTACCATCGGGAGATTTAAAGTTGGAATTGATGAAATAGTAGTGAAATTAGACTTGAGTTAGGAGTAGACCAAAATATGTTGGTATAATTTGGATTGCATAGTAGTTTATTTGCCTGCTTGTGACAAAAGTTATATTAAATACATTTTTGGCATGATTGACGATTTTGTAGTAATTAAATCCTTCTTGTGTTTTTGACCTTTTGTAAACTTTGTAGGCTTTTGTTTTGTGGCACATTCTTTTCAGGTGGTATATGCATAAAGGTGTAGCTGATCCTTGTTTGCCAGAGTATGTTGAGGTGGTGATTGTTACTACAATTTCCCTTGTACCGGTATGCATATGTTGCCTTGGGACCAGTCCAGATACCTCCCGAGTGGTACTACCTGTCTCTTGATTGGATGTGGTTGGCGCACCCTGTACTGCCGTGGTTGTGGTAGATGACAGTTGGTTTAGATTTTGAGAGCTATCCACTCATTCCATTCTTGTTGTTGGTGCTCGGGGGAGTCGGGTACAGAAAAAAAGCCTTCTGTCTGGGCGGTGGTTTCGATTGACAGAAGGATCTCAGTTAGGCAGATAGAGAGGGGAGTGGGTGGAGAATTAAATTAAAATTTAGAGATGGAACGTAGCCTATATACATTTTCACGATTTGTGAATGCGAATACGAATGCAAATTTTTGTTGGTAAAATTCGCGAATTCGAATACGAATTGCGAGTATTTCAATCTTTCTTGAAGGATGAAAATTTCATCCTTCAAGAACTGGTAATTCTTTTTATATCACCACCAAACGTCTAATTAAATTACTATGAAATTAATTACCGGAAGCTAATGACGATATGAATGTGTAATTTCTTCAATATCATAAATTAACTGTATTGATTAATTTTGAATATATTGTAAGAGTTCTGGGTGCTTGTTGCTAAGATGGTTTCTCAACCCCGATGTGAATTTTATTTTCCGAGAAAATTTATTATTGCAAAGCTTACACTTCATTCCACTTTAGCGGCCCAACGCACATCTACACTGTTATTTATTCATTTGTGTTAACTTTAAAATTTAATATTTTACATTTTTGTATAATTATCTTATATTGGTTTCGTGAAATATTCGCATGTTTGCAAATAGCTATGAATGGAAATGCGAATACGAATACGAATATTGAAAAACATAGCGAATATTCGCATATACAAATACAAAATGAATATTCGGTCCATCTCTAGGTCACTGGAGATGAATGAGAGGTAACTTGTGGGAGTGTGGTTGGTTGTGAAGGGCAATGTGAGGGTGTGGGAAGCTAAGAATCACGTGGGGTGTGGGAGACTGAAGAGATACCTTCCTGGCCTTCTGGTGGCTGCCTGGTACCGTTATAGGGTTAAGCCTTATGTTCCGCCACCAAGACGTTGTTTCCATTGCTAGCGTTTTTGGACATATCAGGTGTGACTGCTGACGACTTGCCCAGGGACTACCGTCTGTGTGCGTCTACTTTGGGGGTTCGGTACATGAGGGTATGGACTGCCCGGGTCCGGTATCCTGCCTGAATTGTGGTGGTGGACACACTGCTTCATCCAAGTCTTGTGATCGATGTAGATTTGAACAGGAGGTATTGTCTCTATGTGCAAAAGAGAAACAGAGCTTTGCTGAAGCTAAAGATTGTGTGTCATCTATGTTTGTTCGCCCTGGTGTTTCGTTCGCATCTCTCCTTTCAAAGTCCAAGCCTGCTGCACTTGTGCATAATGTTCCTTGTGTGAGTCGTCACAAGTCTTCTGCTCCACGAACGGGCCTTCCTTCGAGAGTCTCCTCCGTTGCCAAGCATCCTCCGGGTCCTCCTCGTGGGAAGTCTGAGACTCCTGTTTTCCACCTGCCTGTGGACCCTCCCTCGCTACCTGTACCTGAGACTGATGGTCCCTCTGTCATTGTGCAACCTCCTTATGTGACAAGCTCTGTGGGAGGTCGTAATTCCAATTCAGCAAGTACTGGCGTAGAGATGGAGGTTGAGATTGCCAACCTCAAGCGGGTGAGGAGTGAGGAATCTTTGGAGGAGACCCCTCCTTCTAAGGTTCAAACAAGCGTGCCTCACACGGACTCTGAGAGTGTCCCTCACTCAGGGTCTCGGAGATGATTTGGCATCAACGTTGATGGCTGATAAAGACAGGCTTTCTGGAGTACCAGTTCCTGCGCCTAGCTCAGGTGTGACAGGGGATGCGTCTTCGGACGCACACATGGCTTGCTCACCAGTTCCCTCTGACCCAGCCTCCTGTTGATTTGGTAGGGGACAGTCAGGGTCTGGGTGACCCTGTCGTGACACCTGATCACTCGCTGAGGGCTGCGGACAAGGCAAGAGTGTCTAAACGGAAGATCTATGTGCCTCGTTCAAGTACTGCAGCTAGGGCGGATGTGACTGTGGATAGAGATCCTTCCAACAGTCGTGACGTTAGATTATCATCATCCTCCTCTCGATTGGTTAGACCGATAACTCCCCCCCCCCCCCCCCCCCTTGGAAGAAGGGCTTTAAAACCCTTCCCAGCGAAAGTCCTACATAGATATTTGTGCTTTTCCTCTTTTCTATTTTTCGTTTTTAATTAGTAACACCTTATGGCTTCAACAATTTGTCTTCAATTGAATAATTGTGGTGTATTGGCTAACTGGGAGGAATTGCAATTACTTCTCTCAGATCTGAATCCATTGTGTGTCTGTCTTCAGGAGACAATGGTGGAGCTTCGACCATTGCCTTCACCCATAGGTTATTCGGTCTTCCATTCCGCTCCTCCCCTGGCTGGTGGTCATAGCGGTGGGTGTGCCATTTTCGGTCATTCCGATATCTCATTTACTCCCTTTACTGTACAGTCTCCACTTCAGGCTCTAGCAGTACAGATGCACCTTGAAAGGTGTTTTACCATCTGTTGCCTGTCCCTTCCACCTTCAGTCCCAGTATTGGGAGCTGATTTTGAGACCATTATCCGACAACTTCCGACTCCTCTTGTTCACCTTGGTCGCCATCCAATATAGGGGGATTCAGTTTCCAATCCTCGAGGTGAGCTTCTGGCCTCATTGATTGGTGATCTGGATTTGGTTGCCTTGAATGATGGGAGACAAACCCATTTCCATGTTCAGACTGGCACTTTTTCTGTTCTTGACCTCTCCATTACTTCTCCTAACTGTGCTCTTGATTTTTCCTGGGACGTTTTGGATGATCTGCATGGTAGTGACCATTTTCCAGTGTTGGTCCACTCTGTTTCAAGCGGCGCTTCGTTCCATTCCACGGTCTTCGGGTATATATTCTCGGAGACCTGTACCGTGATGGACTGCAGCCTGCTCTTTTGCTCGGGAGGTTTATAAAGCCACATCTTGTCGATTCCATGCAAACCGAGAGGTTCTCTTTCTTAAAGTTCAATTTCGCAAAACGCGTGCTCGCTATCGATGGGTTATGAAAGTTGCTCGCCGCAGCTCACGGAGGTCCTACGTTTCTACGATTACTTCTTCCACTCCTTTGCCTATAGTGAGGAAGAGAATACGCAAGTTTTCACTTTCCTCTCCACCAGTGTTGAGGATCCAAGGTAATCTGGTGTCTGCACCTGGTGATGTAGCCTCTGCCTTAGCTACTCATTTTTGTAAGGTCTCCCAGAGGGATGATGCCAAGCCTTGTACAAGTGCCCGACGTAGCTAAGAGACACAGGGTCTTAATTTCCGGCCTCTTGGCTGTGAGCCTTATAATGATGACTTCAACCTTCGTGAGCTGCGTGCTGCCCTCTCGGAATATGGTGACACTGATCCTGGTCCTGACAACATCTCGTATGCCATGCTTCGTCATCTCCCAAATGCCTCTTTGGGTGTCTTTACTAGACGTGTTTAATAGGATATTGGGTGAGTGTACTCTGCCTGCAAGCTGGAAGTTGGGCATTGTCCTTCCTATTCCTAAGCCTGGAAAGGATCATTGCAATGTTTCTAATTACCACCCAAATTGTTTAACGTCGTGTGTGTGCAAATTGTTTGAAAAAATTATCAATGTCAGACTTAAGTGGTGTCTGGAAAAGGGCGGCTATCTCTCCCCTTCTCAGAGTGGCTTCCACAAACTACGGAGTACATCTGACAACCTTATCCGACTTGAATCCGCAATCTGTGAGGCTTTTGCCTCTAAGCAACATCTTGTCGCTGTTTTTTTTACCTCGAGAAGGCTTATGACACAGCCTGGCGACATGGAATTCTGCGGCAACTTCATGCCTTTGGATTACGTGGTCGCCTGCCGGTGTTGCTTAGAGACTTCTTGACTGATCGTGTGTTTCGGGTCCGTGTGGGTTTTTCCCTTTCTGCACCACTGTGCCAGTAGGAAGGTGTCCCTCAGGGTTGTGTCCTAAGTGCTTTTTTGTTGGAGGTGGCCGTCAACAGTATTCTCGACGCTGTGCCTGCTGGGGTATCCTCGTACTTATACGTAGATGATTTGGCTATCTGGTTTTCTGGTTCCCGCATGTCTGCTATTGAGAGACATATGCAACTTGCGTTGGACAGGATTTCTGCATGGGCTAATTCCAAGGGCTTTCGGGTTTGCCCATCAAAGAATGTGGCTATGCAGTTTTGCAGAATAAGGGGTGTTCACTCAGACCCTGATCTAATGATCTGTGGCAGGAGACTCGGTTGTGTGGCAGAGACAAAGTACTTGGGTCTCACGTTTGATTGCCGTTTGACTTGGGTTCCGCACTTGACAAATCTGAAGGCACCGTGTATGAAATCTTTGAATCAGTTAAGGGTTCTGTCACACACCTCTTGGGGTGCTGCTCGCAGAACACTACTGCATTTGTTTCAGGCATTTGTCGCATCCAAACTGTCGTATGGCTGTGAGGTCTACTCCTCTGCCACAGACTCCAGACTTAAGGCTCTAGAGGCTGTTCATCATGCTGGTCTCCGTCTTGCAACTGGAGCTTTTCGGTCGTCTTCGATTCCCAGCTTGCTGGTGGAGGCTGATGTACCTCCCTTAGATTTACTGCATCAATCTGTGGTTTTACGCTGTTGGTTTCGGATTCGGTGCCTTCCAGACTTTTGTTTGTACCCGTGTCTCGGGACAATTTTTGTTTTCTTATTATGGTCAGCATCATCGAATGCCTCATCCTTATGGCTATAGAGTTGGTGTAGTTATGAAGGAGCTTAATCTGTCAACGGTTCCTGTGAGTCCTGTGCAAATTCCGAGGATTGCCCCCTGGATCTTGCCTGAACCATCATTCAGCAGGTTTTTTACAGGCTCGAAGGATTCAGTCACTCCTCAGTCTCTTCCTCATTTGTTTTTGGAACATTCTTCTAGTCATAATAGTTTTGTGCCTGTGTATACTGATGGGTCTAAATCTGCCTCCGGTGTTGTGTCCCTGACTTAAGCCGTGGAGGTAGTCTTCCTTTAGCTGCCTCAGTTTTTACCACAGAGTTATCTGCTATCACTTTAGCTCTGAAATTGGAGTTTGCTTACCAAAACAATAATTTTACTATGTTTTAGTGATTCCCAAGGAGCTCTCATGTCTCTGGAATCTTTTAATGTTTTCCATCCTATAGTTTTAGTGATTTTAGAGTAGCTGTTCCTCATTTATCGTCGAGGGAAAAGAGTGGATTTTTGTTGGGTCCCTGCCCATGTTTGGTGTCAAGGGTAATGAAAGGGTGGATGCTTTATCAAAAGCTGCAGCTTTGAGACCTTCACATATAAATTACCCTCTGCCTGCTTCTGATCTGCGTACTCCTCTCATGTTTGCTGTTCGTGCTCGTTGGCAGGCACGGTGGGATTGTGTCACTATTAATAAGCTCCGGTAAGTCAACAAATTAGTCTCGCCAAGAGCTTGCCCTACCATTCCTCACAAGATGGAAACTGCTTTGGCTCGCCTAAGCATTGGACATACCAGGCTCACACACGAGTTCCTTATGTGTGGACGTGTACCGCCATTCTGTGATGCCTGTCTAGTTCCCCTTACTGTCAAGCACTTGCTGGTTGAGTGTCCCAGTTTGGTCGACTTATGTTGGAGGTTGCTTTTGCGGCACCGGAAGGCAGATGGTACTTACTGTCTCTATTCGGTGCTTGGAGGGGAGGCTGGTTCCCCTGGATCCAATGTGTTTTTATTTTTGAAAGAGGCTGGCCTCTTTCAGTTTTTAGGATTGCTTTGATTTTACTTTGATATCTAATTTTACTCATGTTGTTTTACGATTTTAATTTTCCGCAAATAAGTTAGCTTGTTCGGCGCCATATGACCTTACTGTTGCGGTGCCAAGATTTCTATCAATCAATCAATCAATCTGTAAACAGTTAATGTGGTGGGACTGACTGGAGTACCTGTGAGAGGGACTACACACCCTTCAGTAAACAGTTAATGTGGTGGGACTGACTGTAGTACCAGTGAGAGGGACTACATACCCTTCAGTAAACAGTTAATGTGGTGGAACTGACTGTAGTACCAGTGAGAGGGACTACACACCCTTCAGTAAACAGTTAATGTGGTGGGACTGACTGTAGTATCAGTGAGAGGGACTACACACCCTTCAGTAAACAGTTAATGTGGTGGGACTGACTGTAGTACCAGTGAGAGGGACTACACACCCTTCAGTAAACAGTTAATGTGGTGGGACTGACTGTAGTACCAGTGAGAGGGACTACACATCCTTCAGTAAACAGTTAATGTGGTGGGACTGACTTTAGTACCAGTGAGAAGGACTACACACCCTTCAGTAAACAGTTAATGTGGTGGGACTGACTGTAGTACCAATGCGAGGGACTACACACCCTTCAGTAAACAGTTAATGTGGTGGGACTGACTGTAGTACCAATGCGAGGGACTACACACCCTTCAGTAAACAGTTAATGTGGTGGGACTGACTGTAGTACCAGTGAGAGGGACTACACACCCTTCAGTAAACAGTTAATGTGGTGGGACTGACTGTAGTACCAATGCGAGGGACTACACACCCTTCAGTAAACAGTTAATGTGGTGGGACTGACTGTAGTACCAGTGAGAGGGACTACACACCCTTCAGTAAACAGTTAATGTGGTGGGACTGACTGTAGTACCAATGCGAGGGACTACACACCCTTCAGTAAACAGTTAATGTGGTGGGACTGACTGTAGTACCAATGCGAGGGACTACACACCCTTCAGTAAACAGTTAATGTGGTGGGACTGACTGTAGTACCAATGCGAGGGACTACACACCCTTCAGTAAACAGTTAATGTGGTGGGACTGACTGTAGTACCAATGCGAGGGACTACACACCCTTCAGTAAACAGTTAATGTGGTGGGACTGACTGTAGTACCAATGCGAGGGACTACACACCCTTCAGTAAACAGTTAATGTGGTGGGACTGACTGTAGTACCAATGCGAGGGACTACACACCCTTCAGTAAACAGTTAATGTGGTGGGACTGACTGTAGTACCAGTGAGAGGGTCTACACACCCTTCAGTAAACAGTTAATGTGGTGGGACTGACTGTAGTACCAATGCGAGGGACTACACACCCTTCAGTAAACAGTTAATGTGGTGGGACTGGCTGTAGTACCAATGCGAGGGACTACACAGTACACACCCTTCAGTAAACAGTTAATGTGGTGGGACTGACTGTAGTACCAGTGAGAGGGACTACACACCCTTCAGTAAACAGTTAATGTGGTGGGACTGACTGTAGTACCAGTGAGAGGGACTACACACCCTTCAGTAAACAGTTAATGTGGTGGGACTGACTGTAGTACCAGTGAGAGGGTCTACACACCCTTCAGTAAACAGTTAATGTGAGGGGACTAATTGTAGTGACAATTGATTATACTCAATATTCAAATGAAAACCAACAACAATCACACAATCACTAGAGAAACAAATGTGTTGACAAGTATGTGCAAGGAGAATATAATAATATATCAGAATAAAACTAAGGGACCGTGATTTGAAAATATACATTTGAATATTAGGCACAGGTGGAAAAAGCAAGGGAGTCGTATGACGTTCTGTCATTAATTATACTTCAAAGACTGCATGACTACTACCTTGCCAAAAGGAAAAGAGAAAGAGCTGATATTTATATATATATATATATATATATATATACTGTATATATAGGGAGAGAGAGAGAGAGAGAGAGAGAGAGAGAGAGAGAGAGAGAGAGAGAGAGAGAGAGAGATAAAACAATTATATTTATAAACAATATCTCAATGAATAAACACACATGAACACACAAGGTTTACTGTACGAACATGATAACACTTAACAGGGTAAGACATCCAGCTTGTGTTAATACGAGCGGTGTCGTAATTGGATTAAGAATATATTTCACCGATGTTCTAACTCACACCAGACTAAATGATAGATGTATTGTTTTATCAACAACTTAGGACTTGATATCCCTGGCTTTTTTGTTTTTGTTTTAAAGAGACAATGAACGGAGGAAGGAAAAACACAGATAAAACAAAAAGGTCCATGTGCCTAAAGGCATCCTCCATTCATAAAATGTTTGTAACAACTGGATTTAAACATTTGTAGATTGTAAGTTTGTGGAAAGCAATTCGAGGGAAATGAATTCCAAAGAGTAGTAGCTGGTAATTCCAAAGAGTTACCAGTCAATATATGCAAAACAAACACAGATTACATGACAAACAAAAGAGATATATAACAGAACAATTATTAATAAACAGTTAAGGTAATACACAAGGTGACCGTCAACCACTGCCATCCAAAGTTTACCCTTCCAGACTTGGAATATCCTACCTTTGATGACATTAGACCGCAAACAATTGAAACTCACAACAAGTTGGTTTGTGTACACTGATCATAGTTTATGGGCAGTATCTCAAATTATTGGCTCAGTTATGTGGTCGCCAGCAGGAGTTGTGGATACTGGATGGATTGTGTATATTGCCTCAATCAATACATTTTTAGTTTAATTTGATGCTGGATTAACACTTATAGCTATACTAATTGTTAGGCTTTATATAAAAACTAATTTGAGTTTGTAAATAAAACTTTAAATTCCTATACCCAAAAACAACACTATTGATGAATATAGGTAATACCTTTACTACCTTTACGTTATTGTAATAGTCATAATTTGATACCAAACTCACAGTTTGGTTTTCGTAAGGGACTGGGTACATGTGATGCGCTTGTGGCACTCACCCATGATTTGCAATCTTTATTGGACCAGGGACAGAGTCCCGTGTCGTGGCTATTGACCTTAGTTCTGCTTTTGACTTAGTCAACCATAAAGCACTTCTGTATAAGTTACAGGTCATCGGAATTGGTGGCAACGTTTTAAGGATCTTTGAAGATTTGTTGACGAAAAGATCTCAGTCTGTGGTCATTAATGGGTGTCATTCTTCTTTTGTTCCTGTTGTTGCTGGCGTTCCACAAGGCAGTGTCCTTGGGCCTTTGTTTTTTATTATTTTTACTGCTGACCTGTGTTCCGAGCTTTAAAATAAACTAATCTCCTATGCCGATGATACAACTTTATATGCGTCAATTCCATCACCAATAGATCGACACGTAATTGCTGCTGCTCTGAATTGGGATTTAGCCAAAATTACATCATGGTGTGAACTTTGGGGTATGAAACTTAATGCTAGTAAAACACACTTCATTATCATCAGCAGATCTCGTACCTTTGATCCTCCCCATCCTTATCTACAAGTTTCTGGCGAGCAAATTGAGAATGTGGATACTCTGCGTTTGTTAGGAGTTACTCTGGATCCCAAACTTACTTTTGAAAAGCATATTCGTTCTTTCTCCTCTTCCATTTCCCCCAAAATTGGTCTGCTTCGCAAGTGTTATAAAACGTTTGCTTGTGACGCCACAGTTAGGCTATCAAGTCTTTTTATGCTTTTATTTTGCCACAATTCGAGTACTGCTCACCTGTCTGGTTGTCAGCAGCTGACTGCCATCTCAAGTTGCTTGACAGGTCACTAAATTCTATCAGTTTTATTCTACCTCATTTGTCTCTTGATCTTTGTCATCGACGTAAAGTTGGTGCCCTTAGTCTTTTATTTAAAGTTTTTAACAACCCTCAGCATCCCTTACATGGGGTTCTGCCTGGGTCCTATGTCCGGGCTCATGCAACCAGATTCACAAGCAATCTTAATGATCTTGCCATGAGCCGTGTTAATTTTTCTACAACACAGTTTTCACGGTGTTTTGTGCCGGCCATGGTTGACTTGTGAAATCAGTTGCCGAATGAACTAGTCAATTCAGCTCATATCTCCATTTTAAGTTTGTCTAGAGTTAATGCTTTTTTGCAGCATTAATTCTAATTTTTAAACTTATTTTTATTCTATTTTATTGTATTAAATTTATACTTGATATCCTCCACTGCATAATATGTTATCTGTGTTTAATATTATGTACTGTAATTATACAGTATATGTTTTTATTTTTTCCTAAGTTGCCGTAGTCTTTCTCCAGTGCCTCCGGGTGTTTTGTGTGGATTCATCTTGCTGGAGTTTCTGCACCCTGGTTGGAGACTTCGGCATCTCATATGATAATAATAATAATAATAATAATAATAATAATAATAATACATATTCAGATAAATCCAAATAAATATAATAATACTAAACAAATTAAATTAACCCCTTCTGTACTGGGCCCGTCATATGATGGGCGCCATTTTGAGGCTATTATGAACCCTGAGAGCGAGGCCAGCTGTTGCAGGCAGCGCGGGTGTGTGTCAACTGCTTTCTTTTAGTTCCAATGATGATGATAATATGTCTATGAAATATGTGCATTAGCTTCACCTATTAATGTTTTAGATTTCTTACTTAAATGTTTGGACAGCTTTTTTCCTTAATACATTTTTATAAATATCTCATGAAATTTGAATGTAATGATTATCTGAGAGGGCAGTCTTTGTTTGTTTGTTTCAAATTAAATGTGCTATGGACGAAACATCTAATTCAGATGTCATTTATGTATGCATAGTTTTTTTTTGTTTTTTTTCTATGTGAATGAGGGAGAAAAGGCATAACTGCCTGCAGCGAGTGCCTCCCCCAGATTTCAGAGTGACGGCCGAAATCAAGGGACGTTCGAGTTAAAACGCCTGACACATGGAGTTTGAAGCAATTTAAGTCATAGGAAGAGGGAAAGACTGATTCTGGGAGAGAGTTCCAGAGCTTAGCAGTTAAATAGAAGAAAGTCTGAGAATAGCATTTCACTTCTGGGTTGGAGAGTTGCACAGAGTAGGGGTGGGATTGTGTTGCAAGGCGGGTACTACGTACCATACGTAGAGGAGGTGGTATACACTGGGAAAGCTCCGAGGAACACTGATTATTGTAGTAGCGATAGAATAGCGAGAGAGATGCAACATTGCGGCAGAGAGAGAGAGATTGCAAAGAATTGGTGAGTGGACGGGAGTTAATGATACGAAAGGCTTTCCTTTCCATTTTATCTAGGAGTGCGGTGTGAGAGGATCCTCCCCACACATGTGAACAATACTCAATACAAGGATGCACTGTGCCCCTGAACAGAGCAAGAAGCTGCGCAGGGGTAAAGAACCCCCTTGAGGCGGTTGAGCACACCCAGCTTCTAGGAGGCTGCCTTAGCGAACCTGGTAATATGGTCTTTCCAAGTGAGAGCAGAAGAAAAAGAGATACTGAGAACATTGAGATAAGATGAAGAGTTGATTTTTGTATTGTTGAAGAATAAGGGATAGTCTTCTGGAGGTTCCTGATGGGTAGTAAGATGAATAAATTGGGTCTTGGAAGCATTAAATGCAACAAGATTTTCTCTACCCCAATTGGACATAGTAGCTAGATCAGAAGATAAGTATTTTATAGCTTCATTACATTTACTGTTGAGGGACTGCTGGGTGGGGCATTCTGGAATGGAAAACTAATTGAGTGGTGTAAGGTAGAGTCCTCTGCATATGAATGGATGGGACTGGATGTACAGTTGAGAAGATAATTCATGAAAATTAGAAAGAGAATAGGAGATAGGACAGAACCCTGAGGAACACCGGAGTTGATAGGATGAGGAAATGAGCGATGGCCGTCCACAACCGCAGCTATGGAACGGCTGGAAAGGAGATAAGAGACAACGGCAAAGATGGAGCGACAGAAACCGAAGGAGGGCAGTTTGGAAATAGAAGATTTGTGCCAGACTCTATCGAAGGCCTTCGATATGTCTAGTGCAACAGAAAAAGTCTCACCGAAGTCCCGAAAGTTGGATGACTAAGAGTTAGTAGGATATGAAAGAAGATCACCAGTAGAGCGCGACCCTTTAGGAAGCCATACTGGTGATCTGAGAGCAGATTATGAGAAGAGAAATGCTTAAGAAATTTGGAAGCAAGAATAGTTTCAAAAACTTTAAGAGATACAAGAGATAAGAGCAATTAGACGATAGTTGGAGGGTTGAGAGCGGTCACCCTTCTTTGGAACAGGTTGAATGAGAGCAAACTTCCAGCAAGAAGGAAAGACGTTAGAGGAGAGACAGAGACGAAAGAGTTTGCCTAGGCAGGGGGTCAGCAAGGGGTCTGGCTAGATACCAGAAAGCTTGGGAAGAGCTAGAGTTGGATAGTTCAGTGCATTTATTATTGATGAAAGAGTGCTTGGCAAGTCGAAGAACAGATCTGGCTTGATTCTGGGCAGAAACATAGGAAGAATGAGATTCTTGAGTTTTAAGGTGTCGGTACCGTTTAAATGCTTCCTCCTTGTTGTGGACAGCAGTACTTCACTTTACTTTACTATCTCTCGTTCTCTCTCGTTATGAATGTGAAAGACCCCAATGGGGTTGAACAGCTCAGGATGGACCTCGACAGACTGGGTGAATGGTTGGAGACATGGCAGATGCCTCTAAACTCTGAAAAGTTCAAAGTGGTGCATTTAGGCCAAGCAAACCCCAATTCAGGCTATTCACTATTGGGAATGCCTCTGGAAGTGACTGACTTGGACAAGGATTTGGGTGTTCTGATTAGCAGTGACCTAAAGTTTTCCAAGCAGTGCATTGAAGTAGAGAAACAAACTCTGAAATGATCGGGCTATATTAATAGAAAAATTAAGTATAGTCAAAATAAATAGTCTCCACACTTTACAACAATCTGATACGGCCTTTCCTGGAGTATGCTGTTCAATTCTGGTCTCCAGCACTCAGGAAAGATATAGAGCGACTGGAAAGAGTACAAGCTAGGGCTACAAAGCTTATTCCATCTCTTAGAAGAATGTGCTACAAGGACCGCTTGAGAGCTCTTGATCTCTTCCCGTTGGAGAGACGGAGACTACGAGGTCCGCTCATTGAAGTTTTTAAAATACTTAATGGGTTTGACAATGTGGACTATAGCAAAATGGTTAGTCTCAATATGAATACAACACACAACCATGGCTGGGAATTCGAATTGAAAAGGTTCAGCACTAATATTTGGGGAAACGTTTTCACATAGTTATAAGATAATATGTTCTACCTGGAACAAACTTTCCTCCGAAATTGTTAATAGTTCTTCAGTAGAACAGTTCAAGAAGAGAGTAGATAGTATTTTGCAAACTCTGTAAGGTGTGTAGTGCACTAAACAATCTCTCTCTTCCCACTTCGAGTGTCTCCTCGGAATGAACCGCAAGGTCTCCGAGATACTAACTATTCATTGTAACTCTCTCTCTCTCTCTCTCTCTCGTCCACGTCGTTGGGTTAGTGTAGTGTCTGTGAGGTGGGTGTGAGGATTATTATGTAAATTGGTACCATGAAGCACATCCCCTTGTCGGCACACAATGGTGGAGAAAAGTGAAATATTGGTACCGAGGTAGAAGGGAGGACATTTACGGTTGGAAGGAAGGAAAAACTAAAAATATATATGGAGAGGATAAATTTGCATAACACAAAGAAGAGAGGATGAAGGCAGGAAAGAGTCTGACCTTTATGATCGAAAACCCTCTGAATACCAATATCAAAATTTAACGATGCCTACATGTTGTATGCACTGCTATGTGATATGCCATCTACTGAACTACAAGTGATTGCTATACCATGTTTATCTTTCGCCCACGTAACAGCTACATTCGGAAAATATATATATGTTGGTGTGACATTTTTATACTTCATATTAATTCGAGCAAAACTCTTAACTGTTTTTTTCCTCTAGTCATTGTTATTCATACCAATAAGGCAGGTGGGTGGAAACAATGGAAATAAAGAAGAAAGTGTAAGGAAACATTAATTTTACTATATAATTATGGCATAACTTGCTGACTACATCATATTTCAATAAGTGTTATACAAAGTTTGTATACAATGTTGAGGAACTAATTATAATGAACTTGGCATTAACGGTCCAAGGAATATAATGAGTGTGGTTTTTATTTTTTTATTTTGTATTTTTTGTTTTATATTTGGGTGAGGGAGACAGAACAGGTAAAGCTGCCTGAGAGAGTGCCTCCCCCAGAGTTAAAAGAGTGACGGGGCCAACATCAAGGGACGTTCGAGCAAATACGTATGGACACAAAGTGTGAAGCAACTTGAGTGCCAAGGTGAGGGAAAGACTGATGCTGGGAGAGAGTTACAGAGCTCAGCTGTTGAATAGAAGAAAGATTGAGAATAACGTTTCACTCTTGGGTTGGAGAGTTGCACAGAATAGGGGTGGGCTTGCTATATGCTCTACGAAGAGGGAGTAGTTTACACTAAGACAGCTCTGAGGAACATTGATTATTGTAATAGCGGTAGAATAGTGAGAGAGATGCAACATTGCAGCGAAAAGAGAGAGACTGCAGATAATTGGCGAGTGAATGAGAGTTAATGAGACGGAAAGCATTCTTTTCTACTTTGTCTAGAAGAGGTGTGTGAGAGGAGGATCCTCCCCACATGCGTAAACAATACTTAATACATGGACGCACTGTGCCCCTGTACAGAGCAAGAAGCTGCACGGGGGTAGAGAACCCCTGGAGGCAGTTGAGAACATCCAGGTTCTGGGAAGCTGTTCTAGCAAGAGTGGTAATGATCTTTCCAAGAGAACTGAGGAGAAAAAGAGACACCCATTTCACGCTTATGACGCAATTTTGAGCCTATTAGGGATACTGTATAGCCTTTGTTACCATCAGGGGTATATAGAAACCTTTAGTTTAGTTACTTCAACCTCTGCAGTTGTCTTTGAGTTAGCTGTGGGCAGAAAACTAATTTTGGAGAGGTATCTGTTGGTGGGCTGACCCTTTGTCAGAGTGAGGGTTGGTGTCCTCTACTTCCCATAGCCTCTTCTATCTTTTTCTCCCTCTGCATCTCTAATTTATTCAAATGGCGTAGGGATATGGCGACCCCAACGCCCGCCACTTTCTGGTGCAGGTAGCCTCCTCTGTGGTGGAGGGATGAGAAATTTCCACCACCGCTTTTCTCCGGCGAGACGTAGAAGTCGGCTAAAGGGGATCGGGGGCGGGGGGCCTGGTATCCTTCTCCCCTTAAATAAATCTACTAAAAAAATGAGACAAAGATAGGGGCGAGGGAACGCGTTCGTGGTCCCGGACCCTAAGAATAGGAGCTTTAAATGTGCAAGGAGGTAGTACGAATGAGAAGCGAGAGGACATTGGAAGGTGATTTGAAAGAAGAAAGTGTGATGTGCTTGCACTGGATGAAACAAAGATGAAAGGGGAGGGAGAAGTGGATTTTGGAAACATGATAGGTAGAAAATCTGTAGTAGATGAGGGAGTTCGTGGATAAGAGGGAGTGGCTATTATTGTGAAAGAGGAGTTGAGAGAGTTTATAAAAGAGTAGAAAGAGGTGTCATCAAGGCTAATGTGGGTGCGAATGCGGTTTAAGGGTGAAAGGTGGTAGATCAGGCAAAGGAAGTGGTAATAAACAGGAATGAATGGAGAATGCTTGTGAATAGTTGAGTGAATACGTGGTCATTTGGGGTCGGGTGCAAGTTGGACTAGATAATAGTCCATTAGGCACCTGGCCCGGGGAGACGATAAATATGAAGGGTGCGCCTGGAAGAGTGGTGGGCGGGCTTGTGGCTTTGGCTCCATTGCATGTCTGCCTGCCGAGATCGGAGCCTCTCTGGGTGGTCGGGGGCCGGGGGAGTGCTGGAGCGACCTTGGTGACCCTGGTCTCTGGGTATTCTCCTGGGTGACCTAGATGTGTGTGAATTTTGTGTTTTGTCTGTGCTTGTTCGTTGTTTTGTCTTGTGTTTTGTGTTTTCTTGTTCTTGCTCTGTCTTGAGTCGGCCACCCCCAAGAAAATACAAAAACAAAAAAAAAACATAATAAAATAGAGGAAAATAAAAACAACAAATAGGAAAAGTGGGGATTGGGCCTGAGCATATAAAATAAAGATAAAATAAAATATAAAAATTATATGAGTGAGAGAACTCTATTTCTTATTGCTAATCTGGCAACCTCTGTGTCATAAAAGCGTGAAGGAGTTAAGAGAAGATGAAGGGTTAATTTGTATATTGTTTCTGGAAGAGGGTGACAAGTAGACAAATTGAAAAATTGAGTTTTTTGAAGTAATGAAAGTAACAACGTTTTCTCTGCCCCAAATGGAGATAGTAGAGAGATCAGAAGATAGGTATTGTATGGCCTTCTTACGCAAGTTTTGGAGTTCCTGCTGTAAATGATGCTGTTGGAAGGCTAGTTGAATAATGTAATGTAGAGTCGTCAGCATATGAGTGAATGGAGCTGGAGGTGCAGTTGAGAAGATCGTTAATGAATAATAGGAAGGACATTGGAGATAGGACAGAACCCTGAAGAACACCAGAGTTTAACGGCAGCCATCCACAACCGCAGTTATGGAACGGCCGGAAAGGAAATTAGAGACAAAGGCACAGATGGATGGATAAAACCCGAAGCAGGGTAGTTTGAAAATGAGGGATTTGTGCCAGACTCTATCGAAGGCTTTCGATATTTCTAGTGAAACAGAAAAAGTCTCGCCGAAGTCCCGAATGAAGGATGACCAAGAGTTAGTAAGGTAAGACAGATCATTAGTAGAGCAGCCCTTAAGAAAGCCATACTGACAATCTGAGAGTAGGTTATGGGAAGGTAAATGCAATAGAAGAATTGATGCTTTTTCATCAATCCATGTAGCCTATGTCAAGAACAAGGCTTGTAATATATAGTGTTATCGTAGTGAAATAACGGAAGCATACTATGGATCCAAATATGTGTTTCCAAGAACAGGCAGGGGCAAAGTGAAATAGTGTGTGTCGACATAGCTGTATGAAAATATTACTCTTTTTGCCACCTGAAACCTTAACGAAGCATCAAAGGCAGGAACCTGGTTCGTCAAAAGAGGACAATATAGTGAATGTAATTTCAAATATATGTTACAGAGAAGCAGAGAAAAGCTATCACCATGATAGTATGAGTATAAACAAATAATATTTCTATAACCCACTGGACCCCAGCGCCGCATCATATGCGTCGGCAATGTATGTAACGCTAAACCCCAGAGCCGCATAGGGTGCGTCGGCACTGTTGACCTTATTTACTCTTGTCCTATGGTAGCTAGAGGATTTCAATTTGTTATAGGATATACCTTATGATGTTGCCGAACAGTGGTGATACTCGGCAACCCCCAAGTTCAGCTGCACGGGAGGTGACGGGCGGATGGGGAAAGCCTGTTTACCCACTTATCTTACCGCCACTTTCAAGCTTATTTACTCTTGTCCTATGGTTGCTAGATGAGGGTTCAAATATGTATGGGATATACCTTATGATGTTGCCAAACAGTGGCAATACTTGGTAACCCCCAAGTCCAGCCGCGGTGGGGAGTGGGAAGAGGGACGCGCGGGAGATGGGAGGGAAGACAGTTGTCCTGTTGACTTTGCCAGTGTCTGACCTACCTCGTCGCCTTGCGATGTTGGAATAGAGTGTGTATTGCTCCCCTGCTGCTCCCTATGACATAGTTGACTCCCCGCCAAGTGGGGAAGAGGAGGAAGAGGATGACCCAGACCCCATGGAATTCCTCTAAATTCCGCCAGGCCATCGTAGGGGTCAGAAGAGACGAGCTGAGGATGAGAGTGTGTCATGTTGCTAAGTGCGGCGTACATGGTGTTCCCCCACACCTGCCTTCACTACCCCCTCACAATCTCTCCCCACTAAATACACAATGTCAAAACCCATATTTCTAAGTCAAAAGTGCCTAAAACAATATGTAGAACTCATATTCTAACTATAAAACATACGATAAAGTATAAATCCAATAAACAGAGTGCGTGAGAGAGGCATAATAAAAGTGAAAGTGAGTAAGTGAGTGAAGGGGAAGTCGGGTGTCAGTCAGCTGGCCTTGTGTACGTGCGTGTGTCGTGGGCCAGGATGGCTGCCGGTCGCCGTGGTAACCAGGAAGCGCGCGGGGCTTGCCACTCGTCGGCATTTATAAAACTTGAATCTATGCACTTATCACACTGTAACTTCACTTACAATGACAATATGGGATACATGTTGCTAATATATGAACTATGAAGGCACATGATGCTTGGGTGGTGTAAATAACCGGCACTCGAAAACTGGCAGCATCGTACATCTGTCAAGCTGCCTTGCCCAGCTGTGGTGTGCTGGGGCGGGAGGTTTGAAGAGGCGCCCGGCATCGGCTGATGGTTGAGCCCCCCCCCCCCCATTAGGAACCACAAATGACTAAGATGAGCGTTTTTAGTTAGTTTAATTTCTCCCTATTTAAGCTGTTTTAGGAAAACAAACAAAAACGAAAATCTGCTGGTCCTAGTGTGTGTTTTTATTATTTATTTGCTGGTGCTCAATGGGTTAAAATATATACTAACTGTAATAAATTATTTCAGTGAGACCATTGACAATAATATATAAAATTGTTAAACCTGTAAAGTCACATACAATGAGATCTGAAAACCCCATTTTGAAGTGTATCAAAAAATTCATATATTTAAGAATTAATAGACCTAGCAATAATAAATATACTTTACTGTGACAGTTTTGGAAATATCTTATATTTACCGGGATGTTCCAAATTTTAGTTTAACTCCTAACGAGCGGGCAGTGTTGTTTAATCACCGTAGCGCCTGTACGACCACGGGTTCTCTTGCAACAATCGTGCAACCGTAGCCGAAAATACCTTAAAATTAGGTAATTTTCACAATGTTATCCTTGTTGGGGGCAGTAGGGAAGCAGTGATGAAATACAGTATGTCACAGTGACGGCCACATAGTAGTGGCGAGCGGTCCGAGGTCGCCTATCATCACCCCAACGCTCGGTTTCTCTCGCATAGCTCATAATGGCCTCAAAATAGCGCCTGTCATTTGACTGGCGCCGCAGGGAAGGCCAATATTTGCTATCCCGTCATATGACAGGCATCGCGAGCTGAGGGTTAAATAGGAAAATCTTGGGAATGAAAGCGATCAGTAGATTGCCATCTCCTCAATTACTATATTTTGTCATACATTTTTGAACACCGTTAGAAGATAAAGATGACCTAAGAATATGGAAGCTATAGACGAGATGAAATTATGGTAATAATTATAGTAATATTAGAGATTGTTCTCCAACAGACAATGCATGCAAGCATTATTATGAGAGCGATAATGTATAGCTTACTGACGATGAC
>JBAKBP010031586.1:0-24234 GCA_037953745.1 Lithodes maja | reverse complement strand
GATTTATGTCACTGCTGCTTCTTCTCGGATGGCGTTTTTTGATCCATGGCTGCGGACTGCTTCGTGTAGGAGACGACCCATGCGTGCTGAACCCACAGGGTTTAGATGAGTGCCATCCTTGCGAAACAGAGTAGGCTGGTTGTAGAAGTTGTCCCAGAGGTTGATGAATTCAACTTCTTCCCTCAGACACAAATATTTTAGTCGGCTATTTGTGCTGAAGGCCTTGTCGTAGAATTTGTCAGGTGCGTCGATCTTGGGGAGAATGCCTGAGATGATGATATTCCTTGACTTGTTTTTGTAGTGCTGGATCAGAGAGAGAGAGAGAGAGAGAGAGAGAGAGAGAGAGAGAGAGAGAGAGAGAGAGAGAGAGAGAGAGAGAGAATGAGAAAGAAAGAGAATGAGAGAGAGAGAGAATGAGAGAGAGAGAGAATGAGAGAGAGAGAGAATGAGAGAGAGAGAGAATGAGAGAGAGAGAGAGAGAATGAGAGAGAGAGAGAGCGAGAGAGATTACGCAACACTCTAAATATACTACCACCAGCAAAGACTTGTAAATGCTTGAAGGTAGAAGAAGGGTAAAGAACATCAATCATCATAAGCCTAAAGAAAATCACGCACATTATTTGTACACCTCGCTTCATATTTATCTTAGTTTTTGAACTATTCAAAACCCATTGAATGTTTTGCATTATCACATATTATAGCAGTCCTTTCTCTTTAGGGTGTTTAGTATTATGAAGACTTTCTAAACCCGGTACATACAGACCCCAAAAATAATTATAAAACAGAATTGGTTGAAACATAATATACATATGAAATAAATATCAGCATAGGTTCGTGTGACGTCACCTTTAACATTTGCTCATCTGACGGTTGGGGATTAATGCGTTTTTGTTTTTTGTCCATTTTCGAGTAATATATATTTAGCTTGCCCCCTAGACTAATACTTAACCTTCCGAGACCACTTCAAGCTAAATAATGGCCCTCCCGTTAAGCTCGATTTGTGCATTTTCGATAAACAAAATATATCTCATTATTATTAAATTGCAGGCTCGCTATTACTCGACCATATTCAAATTCGACACCTGCAACAAACACAAAGTCATATAATCGCCAAGTTAATAAGAAGAAACATTTTCAAATCACCAAATTAATGGAGCGAAACATGAGGAGTTTCCATAAAGACCCCTAGGATTAGCTATGGTAAATATATGGGAAGGTATGAAGATAATGGCTATATAGGACAGACCAGGACCACCAATTGATGACCATACTGTGTACTATAGAAGGACAATAGTACGGTCGTTGTCACAAATTATGATACACTTTGACCCCATGCATAAATTAAACGATCCTCCAAAATACAACAACCAGGTAAAGAATGAAAACAAATAATGATCTGAAGTAAGTGTCCGTGGGAGTATCTTCACCAAACTATACTGTAAAGAGTAATTACATACTTGCCAAATAGGAAGCTTATCTATCTATCTATCTATTGCCTGACGCCGTGATCCCCGAAGGGGTGGCCACGAACGAACCGCCCCCATGCACCTCTGTCAGGAAGCCTATGCCATTCTATATTGCACACTGTTAAAAACAAATCCGTTGTTATTACTCAAGGGACAGACAGCAGTATTGCCAACATGACATCGTAATATTAACGGTCACAAACATACCAAACTATCGGCATTACTAATTTATTATCGTCTTATAACCGTAATGTAAAGGCATAAAACAGCTAAGAACGCCGCGCGAAATATTGAATACGGTTTCTGAAAATCACAATTTACCGTCTTTTACTGTATTTTATATTTTACGTAAATGAATTTAAAGTGCATAGTGTTTCAATAATTGCACCGTGATGTAATACATATATATATATATATATATATATATATATATATATATATATATATATATATATATATATATATATATATATATATAGTCTGTGTTGCAGCTGTGGAATTCATGATAAAGGAAATATATAATATGCACATACAAAATAAGGTGAGCATCGGGTAGGTGACGAGCGGCGGGGGAGGGGGTGGGATGTTTATCTAAGTGATGAGGGTGTTGGTGTTGGTGTAAGAGGTAGTAAATAGTCTGGCCGAGAGAGAGAGAGAGAGAGAGAGAGAGAGAGAGAGAGAGAGAGAGAGAGAGAGAGAGTGAGAGTGAGAGTGAGTGAGTGAGTGTGTGTATGTGTATGATGATCATCAAGGTAAGCCACAGTTACCTAGGAAATATGTGTAGTACGGTACTACGTATATGGCTCTGGAGATGCACACCGACAATACTGATACCGAAACCACCATTATCAACAGCAACATTTACAGTCAAAACAACAACTCAAAATTATATAACCAGTTATAGCATCACTAACGACCCTTTCATAATTACCAACAACAAGAACATCACCACTACGAACAAGAGAACCACCACCACCAACACCTCTA
Organism: Lithodes maja; assembly: GCA_037953745.1. NCBI lineage: Eukaryota > Metazoa > Arthropoda > Malacostraca > Decapoda > Lithodidae > Lithodes > Lithodes maja. The sequence continues at coordinate 21,781 of JBAKBP010031586.1, read as the reverse complement.
CATCACCACCACCACCACCAAATAAACAATATCACCAACAAAAATATACCACCCCAACAACAACTCTACCAAAAATATTACCGCCATCACCAACAACAACAACCACAACATCACCACTACCACCAACAACCACAAAAGTACCACCACCACCACCAACAACAACAACCATATTACCACTACCACCAACAACACCACCACCACCAACAAGAACAACAATAACAACAACAATATTACCTATAGACTCTACAGAATACTACCTCCGATCTTTATACATCCTAGATAACATGTAGCACTAAGTTTTACAGTGGCAACACAATGGCGGCTGCCAGATCTCTCTGTACACTATAGGGTACCACAACCACCACCACCAACAACAAAATTATGACCATCAACAATAACATTACCACAACAACCACCAACAACATTATCACCATCAACAATAACAACACCACCACCATCACCAACAACAACAAAAGGTCCTGATGTGGCGGCGTCTACGCCGGAGCTACACCTCCCGGAGCTGCCAACCGCGGATGGCTGTCGACCCTCCACGGCCGGAGACAAGATCAAAGACCAGTGGAGGACAACCGGATGCCGGCCGCGGGGAGCAGTTTCGGGAGCCAAACCGTCACAACCATCCCCTGCCCCCTCCCTGGGGGCACGGGTCCTTGGAGCGGCTTCGGTCGCGCCGGGTATTTCCACACCTCTCACACCACACACACACATCACACAGTTTTTCCTACATCGAGAAATGACTCTCCGGCTGTCATTTCTCGAAGACTTCTTCTAGCCGGAGACATTGAGAGCAACCCAGGACCCATCTACACATACATATGTCCAACTTGCTCAAAACCCATCACTTCGAGTCGCCACACTAAGGGTTCAGTTCTCTGCAATTCATGCAGGAACTGGACCCACTTCACCTGCACAACACTTGCCTCCAAGAAACACTACACGAACACCTGCACCTGTTTCTCATGTCCCTCCCTCTCCCAGTCAAATCCCTCGCCTAAAACCCGTCCACCTCTCCTCCCCAACCCACCTAACCTTCCCATATCATCCCCCCCCCCCTAAAACCCGTCCACCTCTCCTCCCTAACCCACCTAACCTTCCCATACCATCCACATCCTCAACTCAACACACCACACCCCATCCTAATCCATTCCAACCCCCATCTCCTGCTCCCCAATCCCCACCCCCACCTCACCCATTCCAACCCCCACCCCATCCTCGTGCAGCAGCACCCAACATACATCGTGCACATAACATTAACATTCTCCAATTGAACATAGATGGCATCAACACAAAGAAACACGAACTCTCACACTTCATCAAACAACACAATATACACATTGCCATCTTACAAGAAACAAAACTCCGCACAACACAAAAAACACCCACATTTCATGATTTCACCACCATCAGACAAGACCGGGCTGTCTGCGGGGGCGGTGGACTCATCACCCTGGTACACAAAGAAATATACATAGTTACCAGTGTACAAACCAAATCCCTCCTCCCCCCAAATGAAAACACAACAGAAATACAATCAATTAAAATACGCACTGGCAACAACTCCAACATAACCATCATAAACACATACATCCCTCCCCTGTGTGGTGGAGTGGTCATGCCACTGGATTGGTAATCCAATGGACCCGGGTTCAAATCCCGATATGTCAATGGGAAGATATTATTGGGATTGAATTTGTGCTGTACCTAGTATCAGTGCATTACCACAAAGCCCACCGAAATTCCAAAAAAATACCCTCATTGTTCCCTGATTAAATAACACTGTATGAATATTCCCATATTCAAAATATGTTACAGGGGGACAATGCCTAGTGAGTTCACTGCTCAATAGGTGGCGTTCTGAGAGTGAGGGTCTGAGTCTGGAGGGTGAGACGGTGAAGCACTTGGGCGAAGCAACCGGCCGCTTCAGAGATGGAGCTGCTTCGAGCCATGATGGATGCTTCACATGTCTCACTCCCCAGACTGGAACAAGACCTCACGGGCTTCACCGTGTTGAGCGGTGGAATGTACAGGCTCTCAGCCTATGCCCGAGAGGGAGTAGTTGGAATATAGAAAAAAAAAAAAAAAAAAAAAAAAACATCCCCTACAGTACCAAATGAATACAGACCACACTTACAACACATCACAAACACCCCACACATCATCCTGGGTGGTGACTTCAACGCCAAGACGTCGGCCTGGTTTGTCGACAACCCCGACACAGACAGAGGGCTGGTACTACAAAACCAAACTGATAACCTCAGCATCCTTAACGACATCCATCAACATACCCATATTCCTCACCAAGCCCTCTATAACCCATCATCTCCAGACATCACCTTTTGCTCCCCAGAACTCGCCCCCACAACATCCTGGAGGGTGGTCAGAACCTTAGACTCTGACCACCTCCCGATCATTATCACCACCAAAACCAGACTCACCCCAGCTAGCCACAAACACACATACACCAATTATAAAAGAGCTAACTGGGAAGCATTCACAAATGAGACAGAACAACACTTCACAACTCTAAACAGTACACCCATCACTAACATCAACAATGCTGTACACATACTCAATAAAACTATCCAAAACGCTGACAAGAAACACATTCCAAGAGGTAACAGAAAAAGACACAACCCCAACTTCACACCAGAAATTCAAAACCTCATCAGACAATGCGACATACTGAAACACTCCCCAGCACCCCACACACAAGACATCACACAACAAATCCAAGCACTCAACACCCAAACTAACAACAACATACAAGAACAACAAACACTAAATTGGAATAACTTCCTACAAACACTTGATCACAAAACAAACTCCAAAAAACTCTACAAAACACTAAACAGCATCACACTTTCCAACAGCAACACAACACAATCACATGCTGCAATCACAACAACAGACTCTACTCCTTCATGTAAACAACAAGCAAACACTCTCATCAATCACTTCTCACATGTCAGCCACCTAAAACCTCACAAAGACGACCGACGTGTCATCCGACGTAAGAGACAATTCCCCACAGACCCTGACTGTACCCCCTTCACCAATCACCAGACAAAGCATATCATCAACAATCTCAAGCACTCACCCGCTTGTGGCCTAGACAACATAAGCAACATACACCTCAGACACGTGGGACCACAAGGCATACAAGCACTCACTAACATATCAAACTACAGTTATTCACACAACACAATACCAGACATTTGGAAGCATGGTATCATCACCACATTCCCCAAACCCAACAAAGACCCCAAGCTACCCTCCTCGCACCGCCCCATCACACTCCTTTGCTCCCCCTCCAAAGTCATGGAACGCCTAGTATTACAACTAATTACACCCGACCTACCCCTAGCTCCAACACAACATGGCTTTAGGCCACTGCACTCCACAAACACTCTTCTCACAGACCTTACACAAAGAGCTTTTGACGGCATCAACTCAGCTAGACCACCACACAGATCACTATTAGCCACACTCGACATTAGTAAAGCCTTCGATGCCATCCCCCGCCACAACCTAACAAACAAAATCTACAACACAAACATGCACAACAACACAAAAAGGTGGCTGGCCAACTTCCTAGCAGGCAGATGTGCACACGTATCTTTTGCCGGTCAGTCATCTAAAATCAGAAACTTTCCAAATGGAGTCCCACAAGGATCCGTCCTATCGCCCGCACTCTTCAATCTGTACATGCACGATATAACTACACCCAATACGCCCCAAATAAACTTAGCCTCCTATGCAGATGACATAACACTCACACACATGCACACACCATGACCCAAAAAGAGCAACAGATCTCCTTCAACCCTATCTCAACACACTACATGGCTGGTGCACTACAAACAGACTTAATCTAGCCCCAGCCAAATCCACCGCAACCCTGCTCACAAGCTGGACAGGAGAACACGAATACATCCCTCAACTCACCATAAACAACACACCCCTAACACATACACACACACCCAAAATCCTAGGAGTAACATATGATACTCATATGACATTCAAACAGCACACCACAAACATTAAAAAGAAACTGACACCCAGACTTAACGCCCTCAGGTCACTTGCTCACACAAAATTTGGACACAACAAAGAAACTACCACCACAGTATATAAACAATACATAAGATCAGTGATGGAATACGCAAGCCCAGCCTGGGCTTCTAACTTAGCTGAAACACATCATAAGACCTTACAGACTATTCAAAACAAAGCCCTGAAGATCATTACAGGCTGCATAGCTACTGCACCCACAGATCACCTACATCAAGAAACCAAAATCCTCAAAGTCAAAGACCATCTGGACATGAGAGGCACTCAATTCCTGGCAGCAGCCTCCACGAACCAAGACCACCCACTAAACTACATGGCAACACACCCACAGACACCAAGAAATATCAAAACAACACCCAGCACACGGTATCACACACAATTACTGTCCTCTCTCCCTCCCTGCCCACCCCGAACCAACTTCCAGAAGCACATCCATACTCATATCTCTCGCCGATCCATCCACTCACTCACAGACAACACGCAGCTGCAAGCACGACCTCCCGAAATCCATCCTTCCGAATCCTCCCTTCCTCGCGAGGACAGAGTCCACCTGGCCAGGCTGAGATGCGGACACCATCCAGCTCTCCTGAGCTATCAGAAGAGACTGGATGACTCCGTTGTCGACGCCTGCCCGGGATGTAACACAGCACCCCATACCATTAAACACATCATAGAAGACTGCATTTCACACAACCACTTATGCCAACAACACAATCTACACTCAGTGAGAGCTCTGTGGGAAAGCCCAATCGTGGCCATGGCCTTCCTCAGGGACTCGGGGCTGTTCGGCCAGGCAGCTTAGGGAACAACAACAACAACAACAACAACAACAACAACAACAACAACAACAAAAACATTACCACCACCAACAACATTATCACCATCACCAACAACAATACACCACCACCACCACCAACAAGAACAACAAAAATACCACTACCACCACCAACAATAATATTACCACCAACAATACACCACCACCACCACCAACAGAAACTTCACTAATCCCAGGAAATAATCTCCAAATCCCAGTTACCCTCTAAGCACGCCAACTCTTCTGGTCTTCACCCATATAATACGTCCCGTGACACTTAGTCTTATAATTACAGGTCATTACTGAAGGTTTATGAACAGTGAAGATAGGGGAGGCAAGATATGAAGAGAAAGAATGATAGATAGGTAGACAGATAGACATAGGCAAGATGGATAGAAAGAATGATAGATAGATAGGTAGATAGACATAGGTATAAATTGATATTGATAAATCACAATCGATATAGATTGAGAGACAGGCATAATTATATTCTTTGGAATGTTGTTGCTGAAGGGAGGTGACTATGTAAGTGTGTGTGTGTGTGCGTGTGTTAGTAGCCAACACCACCATAAACTCAACTAACCACCCTGGCAATAATCTCCAATACCTAGTCCCCCCTCACACCGCCCTATTTATGTTCACCTGTACCCCTATAATAACTCCGGAGACACACATCCTTATAATTAGAGGAGGCCATTACTGACGTTTTATGAACAGTGAAGAAGGGGAAGGGGAACGCGCGCGCGCGCGCACACACACGCACACAGTCACCTCCCTTCAGCAACAACATTCCCAAGAATATTATTATGCCAGTCTCTCAATCTATATCGATTGTGAATTATCAATATTCATTTATACACACATACATACAATAATACATACATACATACACACACACATACATACATACATACGTACTGATTGAATTAAGTGTGTGTATATGCTCATATGTACTGTATATGTGATTGTGTGACTACATGTGTAGGCTACATACATGTGTAGATATTCAGTGTGTTATGAAAGCAAGTCAATTATTCACCAACCGTAGTAATTATAAATCATTACCAGTACGAACAAAAGGCAAAGTAAAATCCAGACCACCATTATGACCACACAAGAACTTCAATTGTACACCGGTTGAAAAAGCAGGACGGGCCCAAATTTTGTGACACTAGTGGAGATTCATTGGACAAAGACCAATAGTTCCCAGCTATTAGAAAGGCATGAAAGGGTAAACACAACATTCATCTCTCTCTCTCTCTCTTAAACAAACACCCACAAACACACACCCCCACACACACACACACACACACACACACACACACACCAGTCCATTCAATTACAATTCTTTGTCCCCTAAAATCCAGTTTTTAAAGTGGGTGACGTATATTCTACTCAAATTTAAATACTCAAAATACACAACAATAGATACATGTTTAAATTAATCAATGCTACACATGAATATATGTAAATAAACATATTCATACATGTCTACATAGATATACAGTAAACATACAATGCATTATATATAATATATATAAATATCTAAGAAAAAATACAGTTGATCAAATACATAATTGCATTGCTGCTTAGCTATCCTCTGCAATGTAGTAATGTCTGCCAGATGTTGAATACGGTGTGTAAATATAAAGGAAATACTGTAACACCTCCCTTACAACATGAAACCGAACTTCGTGATATACTGAACGCTATGTTCCTATCTAATGGTACTTAGAGATACAGTTAATAAATGAATAATATATGAATTAAATATTGAAATTATTGAATGAACAGTAGTTAACATAACATTAAAAACAGTAGTCACTTACACTATAGCTAGCTCATAATGACGAGTCTAGAAATCCCGAATCCAACCTCTCCAAACTAAAAAGGACTGGAACAATCGATATGATACTGCAACAATGTGTGAAGAATAAAACAATAAATAGGTGTAGAAAGTTACCGCCCGTGTGCTCCAGCCCTTTCAGGTTACAAGAGGCTACAAGTCGCAATTTCTAAAATCATCATAGTGAATATACTGCGACGATATCATTATACAATAGCATTTGTGACAGAAGACAGAGCTGCTTGAAGGCGTTTTGTTTGTGTCCACCCCCTTTGAGACTGAGTCATCTAGGATATATGGCGTAGATTGAAAGAATTACTACTACTACTACTAATACTACTAGTAATAATAATAATAATAATAATAATAAATAATATTAGTAAAATTATAATAATTAGTAAAAATAATACACTGTAAATATTAAGCTACTAGTACTAATATTATTACCAGTACTACCACTAATAACAATACTAATACTATTAACTAAAGGCAATAAAGAACAGCACACTAACAACACGTCCGTCCACCCGCCAGAAAACAATTACAATAACACATGAAGGAACAATTGAACAACCTCACTAACAATCTCCAACCCCCTTCCACTTCGAGTTTATTATACGCCCCCTACTTCTGATTGACTCTCTACGTGCATACAAACTGGTCCGATGGTCTACTCGCAAAGATTCAATCATTAGATCGTCGACATATTGCCTCATAACTGTATACATTAAAGTACCATTGTGTCTTGACGGTCCTTGTGTTGTTCTAATAGTCTGTAACTACTACTAATGTTTCACGTAATAAAATGTCGAATACATTTATCTCTGTACATTTCACACACAAACTATAATCAGTGTTCGGCGTTCTATTAATTATGGCCGTACGAATGATCAGAAATGATATGCATAAAATTAACTCTTGCTCTCACTCTCTCTCTCTCTTGACCTGTCCCAATAATTTCTTATGCCAGAACGAGGCTGTCACGCGTTTCCATAATAACATACCAGGAATTCAAGCTCACATTTATTGCACTGCACATTTTTCAGGGCTAACGTGAAATGTGGAAGAGTTGAGAGAGAGAGAGAGAGAGAGAGAGAGAGAGAGAGAGAGAGAGAGAGAGAGAGAGAGAGAGAGAGAGAGAGTTATGCGTTATTTTCATCAGTTGTCTTCACTAAAAGTCAACCACATTCTTCACTTACATTTTTCCGTTATTATAATAGTATTTCTCATCTATTCTATATATAAATTCACAGCACTAGACGGTTGTTACTATTCATAAGCATTTTACCTTACTATTCATGTATTTCTTAATTTCAAGTTACCCTTGAGTTCGAGACCTTCTTAGAAGTTAAATAAAATTGTCCAGCTATAAATAAGATTGTTTTTTTTTTTGTGTGTTTTTTTTTAATTAACTAAAGCATAGACTGATACTTTACAATATGATTGCGAATATTTGTTTGGGCTGATGGAAGTTGTAATAATGTGAAAACTTGTGTTTGGTAACTGATGAGTTTATGTGTATACATGTTATACCATAGTAAAGCCCCTGTCACACGAGCGCTTTTTCCGTCAATTTTCGATGAGCAATTTTGTTCTAGTATTATTTCGGGACTTTTTCACACTGGTATCCGCAACTAGACTTAAGGTATATTATGTTAGCCGGCTGAATTCTGATAAAGTGTAATTTTTTAAGCTTGCAGATCATAATTGCCCGTAAAAATTGCTCGAAAAAGCGCTCGGGTGACTCCGGCTTTACAGATATTTCTATCTTCTTTTATACTTCGTTATTTTAAACCTATTTAATATTTGGCCATTTTAAATATAAATCATCTACACACGTAGCTATGTACTGTACACTACCATTGGCTATCACTGTATCATAACTCGTTGCGTCAACTCGAATGATAGTGGGTTCATTTTTTATTATTTACTAGTGTCTTGGGAAAATTGGTATATAATCGTTGAGCCTAGTAATATGCATACATTTCCCACGCTTAAATTTGGCCTTCCCTTTCCATTGTTACCACCCCACCTGTCCACACCTATCGTCCATGGCGTCCTTCAATCTGCCCTTATTGCTACCTGCCACCCACCATAGCTTAGTCCTGCAGTTATTTATGCATCACAGGGGCCCTTTTATGGGATGTGGTGTTAGAGAGGGCTATAGGTACAAGGCCATTAGCTCTATGGTTAGTGGTTCGCTGATTTAATCTCACACCCCTTTTCATTTATTACCCTCTCCCCCTACCCCACTCCCTCTTTTTATATATAAAGTATATATACATTTGTTGCTAGTCGCTTAAAATATATTTCCATAACATAAATTGGTACTCTGATAACTTACAGTACACTGAATCAGAGATCAGTGATTGAGTGAAAGCTAAAGAGAGTATTTCATAGCATGTAAGCTTCCAATACCATGTATACCTCTTATTGTACATATGATTAATATGTACTGCCAGCCTTTACAAAATATGAAGCACACAAATACGCCATGTAGGAAAAGCACATCATATGGGCATTTCCACAATTGATAGGTATAATTATTTATAATATAGCGAAGTATGCAACAATTTAAATTTCCATAACACTAAGACTGAACTCTTTCAAAAAATATTAATGCATTTTCCATTGGTATATACAGTATAGTATACTTCAAAATTAATTACACAATTTGATTATTTGGTATGACTTGCAAAACAACCTATTACCATATATTCTTCTGACAAATTGGTTAGTTTTATGTCAGTTTTACTCATATTAGTCCATTGATTTCAACTTTCCATACAATTCTCCATTGTCTTCACTTTCCGGGGGTAAGAGAAGGAAAACAGGAGACTATTATACGACCGGGAGGCCTTTAGTGCCGTCCAATTGGTCCTAAGGTTCACAGAAAGTCCACCGTGCCACCAGCTTCCACCCTCTCCTCCTCCTCTTTCTTCTTCTCCTCCTCCTCCTCCTCTTCCTCCTCCTCCTCCCACTCTTTCTTTCTCTCACACACAATAGAACACAAAACATGTGTCCATATATCTAAACTGCCCATTCCACTCTCTCTGTGGATTCGCATGAACTAAGATGTACTGAATATAGTGAAGCATTCATAATTACCGATTATGGGTTACATCAAGTTCAGTGGGAATTACAGTACGGTAATCGAGCGTCAGACGCGGATGCTTATACAGTGCTAAAATACCACCTAGTATTTACGGTCACAGGACAGGTAACACTATTGCCAACATATTACCGTAAACTTTACTAACCGTCGATACTAGTAACAATTACGGTCTTACTGTCTAAATCTAAAAATTGAATACAGCTAAGAAATCTTGAATAGGATTTTCGTCAGTGGTAATTTACCGTCTTGTTATGAAAAGTGTATAAATATTTGTATAGTTTACAGTAGGTTCAATACTTCCATACGTTGTCTATTGCATAATTTGACGTAGTGCCGCGGTTCAATCAGACATTCCTTTTGTCAGTCCGAAATGACGTTTTGACATTCAGTTTAGACAATCCAGTGTGTTGATAGACGGTTGCCATTGACTCTCATGATCATTCTATTTATTTAAGTATGACATCCACGAATAGAATATGTCTTTGCGTAAATGCCATATAGGAAATGACTAGAATGAACATAGGAATTACATTAGAACGTCTCTCAGCTTTGTATTGTTGAAATAGTTTGCGAAACTGTAATTCCCGACTGACGAAAGTTATAGTAGAAGTAGGTACTCACCAAATGTAGAGGTATACATATGCAATCCAGTCACCCACCTGTGGAAAAAGAGAACATTATTGAGTAAAATGAAATACCATTCAAAAGACATTGAACAGAGTCCATTCCTCCATCGCGCATATCCTTATACTATTAAGCTTGACTGTACCTTCACAAAACAGTAATTAACTCATCTTAGTCTAACCAAATTATTCCTTAAAGGTAGGGGCGCATGGGTTGAGGTAAACATGGAAAAATAATCGCCAACCTGCATATAATTATTTTGTAAAGTGCAATGGCACTGAAATAATTATTAACAATGGTGTAAAGGATTTTGCGGATCGTCTATACCGGACCTGTGACGTCATAGTGACATCACACCAGTATCCTTATCCTAGACTGGATGGTGGACTTACACTCTTGTGACGTCACAGGCCCGGTATAGACGATCCACAAAATCCTTTATACCATTGTTAATAATTATTTCAGTGCCATTGCATTTTGCAAGATAATTATGTACAGCTTGGCGATTATCATTCCATGTTTATCTCAACCCATGCGCCCCCACCTTTAAGGATTAACTATTATACGGGGAGGAGTTTCTACTGAACAAAGTTTTGGTATAAATTAAATTAGAGTTTCAGTAGGGTAACATCGTCCAATTATAATTTTTCCTCTTTTCCCAACTCCCTAAAATAGTTTCATAAAAACGTACATTATAATCCTTGAAAAAAAAAAAAAAAAAAAAAAAAACACACACACACACACTCACGGTCACGGTGACCGAGCGCACTTAGTACAGTGTATTGGGAGCATTAGCTCTGGTGTCGGGGGTTCGATCCCACGCGCCGGCAGGGGAAGTTTTCTCAAAAACTTTCCCTGGCCGTGATGGCAAGGTCCGCCTCGGGGGGGGGGGGGGGGGGGCACATAGTCTCCTGCCCACGTCCTACTCCCTCGGGAGTATGTAGGCGCTCTCGTTAGCAGCCAGGATCAGTCTGTTGATCCCTTAGGATAAGATCTAGGTTAAGTCTGTGTATTTTCAGCCCCATTGGCTGCCGGCTTGAAATAAACCGATTATTTATTTATTTACACACACACACACACACACAGGGAGTAAAAACACGTACTATGTTTGGAAAGTAACAGGAGGATATAACTATTTTATCTCTTACACACCACCTGGGTTGAACCCGGGATTAAGTTATCAACAGCCGAACGTGCTAACCACTACACCAAAATGGCTTAAGGGGGGTCACCGTTTTTTTTTTTTATCTTTCTCTCATTTTCTCTCTTTCCCTGGCGTGTATCCATTCGGCCCAATTCAGCAAATTGTTTTAAGACGTTTATCCCCATCCAGGTGTCGAATTTTTCCTGGCGAGCGATAGCGAGCCAGCATTGTATGGAGAAATCCGGCTTCGCCGGAGACATTTTTCTATCGAAAAACGTACAAATTTAGCTTGCTGTCAAAACAAATATATATATATATATATATATGCTGGCTCGCTACCGCTCGCCAGGAAAATATTGACACCAGGATGAGGGTAAACGTCTTAAGTTAAAATAGTAGGCTGAGTGGGGACGAATGGATACAAGCCAATGAGAGAGGAAGAGAAAGTAAAAAAAAAGCAAGGTGGGCTGGCTTAAAAAAAGAGTAGTTACAAAGTGCCAAACAACTGGTGGTCCGGGTCATCTGGGTCGACACACAAACATCACAGCATATAATTATGTTATGTTAAGCCGGAGTCACACGAGCGATTTTTCCGTCAATTTTTGGAGCAATTGTAGTCTGGCAGGCTTAAAATTTCAGTTACATCAGATATCTACCACCTAACATAATCTACCATCAGTCTAGTTCCCGATCCCAATGTAAAAAAAGACTCAAAATATCAAGAGAAAAAACTTGTTCATCGAAAATTGCCGGAAAAAGCGCTCGTGTGACACCGGCTTTATGGGCTGCAACCAGGATGTCAAACAGGAGCAATTTTTGTTAAGACATGACTGAATATGAGAAGATATATAGGGACATTAATATGAAGGAGCATTGTTTGGGCCATTTCATCACTTCCAGACATAATTTGAACTATAAGCCATCATTTTTCCTTTACACATACAATAAATATGACTACAAATAATGAATTCTGCTTTCGTTTGACACCCTGGCTGCAATTCTGATAACTCCCTGTCAGTGAATATTGACATAATCCTTGATCAAAAATTGCCGTTTGTGACAAATCTCAAGCACACCACTTGGGATTGAACTATGGATACAGTGATCAACAAGTGAACGCACTACACTCACTGGTAACAGTTGTAGCTTAAAATATTATCTGTGTTGTCAATATGTCAACCCAGGCGACCTTTGGTTGTAATTTTCTGTCAGGTGCAGCAAATCAATCTTAAGCATACATTTAAAAATTCCACTAACTTTTTGCTTAATCGTTTTTTAACTTATTTTTCCACCACTCTGAAACAAGGTTGACAACATAATTTACTTTCATATAAAGATAGTTAATATATTGCCTACTTGTATTTAGTTAGTTTGTATTATTTTATTTGATAACATTCTTGAATTATTGTCATTAATATTTCGACGAAATATTCTAATAAATGTGTCTATCAGTCTGTTATGTAATTAGTGTCAAATGTAACTTGTATATACTGGTAAAGCAAATTTGTCTAGAGATTAAGATTGAAAACATTAAGCATCAAATAAATAAATACCTAAATAAGAATGAATTATTTTCAATAACAAAGTTACTGTGGATGTAGTACGAATGAGAAGCGAGAGGATATTGGAAGGTTATTTGAAAGAAGGATGTATGATGTCCTTGCACTGAATGAAACAAAGATGAAAGGAGAGGGAGAAGTGGATTTTGGAAACGTGATAGGTAGAAAGTCTGGAGTAGACGAGGGAGTCAGGGGGAAAGAAGGAGTGGCTATTATTGTGAAGGAGTTGAGAGAGTTTATAAAAGAGTGGAAAGAGGTGTCATCAAGGCTAATGTGGGTGAGAATGCGGTTTAAGGGTGAAAGGTGGTTTTTTGTAAGTGCGTATGGACCAGGAAGTGAAAGAGAGTTAGACGAGGTAGAGGGTTTCTGGGAGGATTTGAGAGATTGTCTACATGGGTTTGATGAAAATTAAAATGTTATAGTTTTAGGGGACCTAAATGCTAGGGTAGGAAATGAGCCTGTTGAGGGAGTCATCGGTAGTTTTGGTGTGGATGGTGTAAACGAGAGTGGAGAAAGACTGCAAAATGTATGTGAAGAGTGTAGATTGAGTGTAGGTAATAAGTTCTTCAAAAAAAGGCGTATACACAAGTACACCTGGCTTAGACTTGTGAGGGGAGAGATTGTAGAGAGGGCATTGATGGATTATGTGCTGGTGACAAGGGAAAGATTGTGTAGACTGCTGGATGTGAATGTGATGAGAGGTGAGGCAGAGGGTATGTCAGATCATTACCTGGTGGAGGGAAAGCTAAGAGTTAAGAGTTACAGTAGAATAAGAGACAAGCGTGAAGTAAGAGAGGTAATAAAAGTTAGTGAGTTAGAGAAGAGTGAAAAAGAGAGGGAGTACAAGGAAAGACTAAATGAAAAGTGGATGGAAGTGAGAGATGGAAGAGAGAGAAGTAGAGGTTGAATGGCAACAGTTTAAGGAAGGAGTGAAAGCAAGTGCAGAGGTAGTATGCGGCAAAAGGAAAGTAGGAGGCAGAGGTATCAGGAAGGGAAGCGAGTGGTGGAATGATACGGTGAGAAAGGCAGTTGAGGAGAAGAGACAGTGTTTTGAGAGGGTTTTACAGGATGGTAGTGTTGAGGTATGGGAGAGGTACAAGGAGAAAAGGAGAGGGGCAAAACGGAAAATTAGAGAAGCGAAAAAAGATGCAAACGAAAGGTGGGGCCAAAGGCTGAGTGAGAATTTTGAAGAACGAAAGAAGATGTTCTGGAAGGAGGTAAATAAAGTAAGGAAAGGAGGACAAAAGAGGGAAGAGTCAGTGAAAGATGAACATGGAGAATTACTAGTGGAACCAGTTGAAGTGAGGAAAAGATATGCCGAGTATTTTTAATCTTTGTTAAATACAATAGATGGAAGAGAAGCAGTGATTGAAGCAGAGGTGGATGGAGATAGGTTACCCAGGCCACCCAGGTGGCAGGGAATGAATGAAAGGATTGAGGAAAATGAGGTGAAAGAAGCAGTGAAACAAATGAGAGCGGGAAAAGCAGAAGGTTTGGATGGTATTGCTGTGGAGTGTATAGAGAAGGGTGGAGATGTGATAATAGATTGGTTGGTGAGACTTTTCAATGTGTGCTTTGCTGTGTCAATGGTACCAATAGACTGGAAGAGTGCATGTATTGTGCCGTTGTACAAGGGGAAGGGAGATCGGCAGGAGTGTTCAAGTTATAGAGGTATTAGTTTATTGTCAGTGGTTGGAAAGCTGTATGGCAGGGTGTTGATAGAGAGGATAATAAAGTGTACGGAAGTTGCAATAGGAGAAGAACAGTGCGGTTTTAGGAGGGTAAGAGGGTGCGTGGATCAGATGTTTGCAGTAAGACAGTTATGCGAGAAATATTTAGAGAAGCATAAGGAGATATTTTGGGCTTTTATGGACTTGGAAAAAGCGTATGATCGTGTGGACCGTGAAGCAATGTGGAAGGTGTTAAGGATTTATGAAATAGGAGGAAATTTGTTAGAAGCAGTTAAGAGTTTTTATGAAGGGAGCAGAGCATGTGTGAGAGTAGGAAATGGTGAGTTGAGTGAATGGTTTGAGGTAAAGGTAGGTTTGCGACAGGGTTGTGTAATGTCACCATGGCTGTTTAATATGTTTATGGATGGTGTGGTGAGGGAGGTGAAAAGGAGAACTATGGGAAGAGGATTGGGTTTAGTAGGAAAGAATGGTAGAGATTGGGAGTTGAATCAGTTGCTGTTCGCTGATGACACAGCATTGGTGGCGGATTCTGATGAGAAACTGCAGCGGGTAGTCAAAGAGTTTGGTGTGGTTTGTGGAAGGAGGAAACTGAAGGTGAACGTCAATAAAAGTAAAGTAATGGTGTGTAATAGGGGAGAGCATAGGGTGAATCTAGATGTGAGGCTGGATGGGGAAATATTGGAACAAGTAGAGTGTTTTAAATATCTAGGAGGAACGATAAGCAGGAGTGGAGGTATGGAAGTGGAGGTAAAACAGAGAGTGTGTGAAGGAAGGAAGGTTTTCGGATCAATGGGAAGTATGTGGAAGACGAGAAATCTCGGAGTGAAAGTAAAAAGTGCACTGTATCAAGGAATTGTTGTGCCAACAGTGATGTATGGGGCTGAGACATGGGCTCTGAAGAAAAAGGAGAAAAGAGGGCTGGATGTGATGGAGATGAGCTGCTTGAGGAGTATGTGTGGAGTTACTCGTAGAGACAGATTGAGGAATGAAGAGATACGTAGGAGAGTGGGGCAGCAGGAACATTTGTCAGCCAGAGTGGACAGAAGGGTGCTGAGCTGGTATGGTCATGTTGAACGAATGGGAGATGAAAGGCTTACAAAGAGAATATGTGAGTCAGGTACAAGGGGAGATAGAAGGGCAAGAAGACCCCCATTGAGATGGAGAGACTGTGTAAGAAAGGCTTTGGATGATAGAGGAATGACTATAGATCAGGCAGGGGAAGTGGTGGTGGACAGGAGTGAATGGAGAATGCTTGTGAATAGTTGAGTGAACACGTGGTCATTTGGAGTAAGGGGTCGGGCGCAAGTTCGACTAGATAATAGTCCATCAGGCGCCTGGCCCGGGGAGACGATTAATATGAAGGGTGTGCCTGGAAGTGTGGTGGGAGGGCTTGTGGCTTTGGCTCCGCTGCATGTCTGCTTGCCGAGATCGGAACCTCTCCGGGTGGTCAGGGGCCGGGGGAGTGCTGGAGCGACCTTGGTAACCCTGGTCTCTGGGTCTTCTCCTGGGTGACCTGGATGTGTGTGAGTTTGTGTTTTTTTTATCTGTGTTTATTTTTTGTTTTATGTTGTTTTTGTGTTTTCCCTGTTCTTGCTCTGTCTTGAGTCGGCTACCCCCAAAATGGGGATTGGGCCTGAGCATATAGATAGATAGATAGATAGAGAAGTTACTGTAGACTGAAAACCTAGGCCTGAACGAAGGGACCAAAGGGTGTAACCAAACGGACACCTAACTTATGGTCAGTGTGTTTAACAACTTACACTATTACACACAACAAGACACTATTTTCGTATTGTAACGTATTTGAAATACATATAATATAAACTAGTTTCTGAATTCTTGACATGATATTGCATATTTAAAACAAATAGGTGTCGAATTTTTCCTGGCGAGCGAAAGCAAGCCTGTAATTTAAGAGGAACCGGCCTTTGCCGGGAATTTTTTCTATCGAAAAATGTACAAATTTATCATGAAGGAGGGTCTTGGGCGGGTGTTTTTTTAAGCTTGAAGGAGGTCTAGGGAGATAACTAAGCAAAATAATATGAAGATACATAAATGATCAACTATATACAGCCATCCGCCCTTGAATGAATACTGTTGCAATGTTTATCAGTTCATTACAGAGTGTATGTTCTGTGATGCACCAACAACACATATATTAAGGGGGTCACCGGATTTGTTTATCTTTCACTCCTTTTCTCTCTTTCCCTGGCTTGTATCCATTCGGCCCCATTCAGCCAACTGTTTTAAGACGTTTATTCCCATCCAGGTGGCGATATCTTTCTGGCGAGCGATAGCGAGCATTGTACAGCATTGTATGGAGAAATCCGAAGCATTTTTCCATCGAAAAATATAAAAATTTAGCTTGCTGTCAAAACAAAAATATATATATGCTGGCTCGCTAGCGCTCGCCAGGAAAATATTGACACCTGGATGGGGGTAGACGTCTTAAAACAGTAGGCTGAATGGGGCCGAATGAATACAAGACAAAGAGAGAGGGAGAGAAAGAGAAAAAAAAAGCGAGGTGGGCCCCCTTAATACATAGTGTGTATTCTATAACGCACACAGTCTTTATATAGTCTGTTGCCGATGAACAGAGGTACACATTCATAAAAGCAAATGGACTAATTCCAGTCGCTATGGGCAATATATGTTTCACTGAATAATGCAGTCTTATTATTAGGATATGTAAAATATCTATGATACTAATGACCGATATCCATTAAAAGCTGTTCCGTGTCAATTACAGTCATAAATAAAATATATGATACTGCAAAGGAAAAGGGTTGAATTAATCATAAATTTTAGTAGTTATTTCTTTCTTTATAACTATACTTAATGAAATAAAACAAAGCTCATCACTGGTTATACAATAAATTAGAGTCTAATATTAATTATTCATGATGAAGAAAGTTGTAAATTAACTGTATCATCAGGTATAATTTAAGCTCTTTAATATAATTATTACTCTATTTAGTATTTATATGCGTTACCTTCAATATGTTTCTCTCAATATGTTTCTCTCAAGTCTAGACAAATGAGCAATAGTAATTATGTTGATGTAAGAAAATATCCATGTAGAAGAGACTAGCTAATTTGTACACGCTGATGAAATCAGTATGCGATATCCATAAGCAATATATACTAGCCGAAAGTCAGTTATTATTAGATTAATGAAGTTCTAGTGTGAGAATTTACCTTAACTATCTTACACATTTATACTAATTTATAAATATAACTCGGTACATGATATTTGCATATTGCGTACAAAATTGGACCACAATGTACGAATTGGCTAGTTTTATCTATTGAATCTCGGAGCGAGGGCTCGATAGAAATGGCGCTTAAAAAGTAACCTGAACATTTATATTATTATTATTCAATTTGTGCACGAACGTACTGTACATAAATGTTACACATAATGCTAAGTGTATAGGAATATAAATACTACTCTACAGACACGGGTTTAAAGACCGCAGCCGTCCACAGTGAATGTGGCTTCCATGGTACAATCAGAGTACCTGCACACAGCGCACAGCAATCATAACACGGTGGCTACAGTCTTTACTGCAGTAGTACAAAGGAGTACAAAGGAAATCAAGCAACAACAGGTCTAGTGACCCTTCTAGGCTGCTTGTCCTCCAAAACACTGAGGATCAAGTGTCCAAACAGTGGTTTAGAGTGGGTAAGGGAACATTGGAAAGGGAACTACTGCCCTAGAACTAATGTCCGTGGCAGGATTAGGAAGTTAGTAGGGGACAGATGGGTTAGTAACTGAGGGGGTATACAATAAAGTTATTCATTTACAAACGCAGTCAGTCGCGGGTTTGATGCGAGATATTTGTCTAAGCGGAGTTTAAATGAACAGTACAGTACAACAACAAACATATAGTTGTAGACAATATACTACAATGGAATTACTACTGACACATGTATTATAGCAGGCAACTATATACCCCTCTTGGGGCACAGAGGTCAGTTTGTGGTCATGTCAGATATAACAACACCTTAGATATTATTCTTAGCTCACGAGGCTCAGTGTCATGTTGAGTCCAAATTTACCATGAAAATACCATGTGGTTTTAAGGGGGTACTGTTTTTTTTTTTTTTTTTTTTGTATCTATATATTTATTCATTCATATATTTGTTTAGTTGTGAACTATCTTCTTTAAAAGGATTTAGGCATTGTGGGACATACTTTGTTTTCTTTAGTTCTAACCTATTAAACATCTGACTGACATGGTTACAATGAAGACATAGCTAAACATAACGACAGTCATGACATATTGACCTATTTGGCCCAATGTGCACTTTACTATATTTATAATCAAACAACTCCTGGCCATCAAACGCACCCATAAGATAGAGGCATGACTAAACCACAAGAAGCTTTGTAGCAACAGGAACAAATACTTGATTCATAGCTCAGTTCTGATTGTGTATACTCAGTCAATCAGTTCAGCGTGTGTTCTCTCTCTCTCTCTCTCTCTCTCTCTCTCTCTCTCTCTCTCTCTCTCTCTCTTTCTCTCTCTCTCTCTCTCTCTCTCTCTCTCTCTCTCTTCCATTTTCCTTTATGTGGAACTGGAACTTTCATATCCCTGCTAAAATTAAGTTCTAACCACTTGGCTGAAATCATCTCTCCTTTCTCAGAAATCTCCATCTTAGGAGATTTCAACATTCACCACCGCCAATAAATAGCTCTCCCCTCATTCCTCTGACCAACCTGGTGAACAAGCCTACATAATTATTTTCTATCCTAAATGACTTAGAGCAGTTGGTTCAGCTGAGCTCTGGAACTCTCTCCCTGAATCCATCTTCCCCTCATCCTATGACCTAAATTGATTCAAACTCCGTGTGTCCAGGCATTTTGTCTCGAACATTCCTTGATTTTGGCCATGTCACGCTTTCAACTCTGAGGGAGGCACTTGTCACAGGCAGTTCTACCTTTTGTCTCCCTCATCCACATACAAAAATCATGTTTGTCTAGCTTACGATGATAATATATGCCAAAAATATCCCGCGTGCAAAATAGAGTAGTAGTAATAGTAGAAGTAGTAGTAGTAGTAGTAGTAGCAGTACTAGGTTGTTGTAGTAGTAGTAGTAGTAGTAGTAGTAGTAGTAGTAGTAGCAGTACTAGGTTGTTGTAGTAGTAGTAGTAGTAAAATAGTTTAATCTTAAGCCAGAAACAAATAGAAAAGACTCCATCGAGTTGAAAGTGTTAGCAAATATCAAGAGGCAACAATTCCTCCTCGTTCATTAATACAACTGCTGATGTGTGATGAAGGCAGCAACAAGCACCAGTCAGTCAATCACGGGGGAGGCCAAACAACGCGACACAGGCATAAACAAGCACAGAAAGATGCAGTGATGACACACACAAACACATACACAAACGAACACACATTCGCTTTATGGCAAATAAATAGACAAACAATCGGTGCCTCACATAATTATCATCTATCAACAGAGAAGGTGACGAAGCGCACACACACACACGTCAAACACATAGCACATACCATCCATAAGAGCCACAGTCCAGCACACGCCAAACATCAATGTCAATACTGCACTTAGTGTTTTGGTTCACTTTTTGGTCGATTTTTTCATGTATTCATTATTTTTCTAGTTTCCTCCTTAGACCTCCACCAAACTTAAAACAACATCCATTAGATCCCCCTTGTAGATTAATTCGTACATTTTTCGGTAGAAAAGCAGGTTCTTCCAAAATTACAGGCTCACTATCGTTCGCCAGGAATAAAAATCGACACCTAAATAGCACGAAAGGTCTTAAAATTGATAAATAAATGGGGCGAAAGGTTTTAAAATCGACAAACTAATAGGGCAAACATCTTAAAATCTGAAAGCTAAAGGGTCTAAACATGAGGGAGAAGGGGGTCTAGAAAAACTACCTATCTCCCCTTAAGTTGACAGAAACAAGAGGTGGATGACGTGAGGCGCCTCTGAGTCTATTTGAGTGTATAGTGTTTTACCTCTCCGGGTGGTGACGATGGCTGCCGAACTATTATAGGCATTAGATTGTTAATTAACTAGGACGTTGAAATCATTTAACCCCTTCAGTATACGATGACGCTTTTCATTTTATTCTAGATAACATTAGACGATTTTACTCAGTTTTGGAAGACATTTAAGAAGTGAAAGGGGTAAAGTCAATCTCAATTAAACCCTGACTTCCACAATGGCTTCCTAAGCTGAACAAATCGTCCACTGGTAATAGGTCATAAGTAATTCACCACGTCGTAACTTACTAACTGTCTTTGTGTACCCAGGTCTAGAATCATATATGTGAACCCCATGCAATAAGGTAAGGCTACACGACAAACACACGCATCAAACATATACAACACACTGAATAATCTAATGTATTAATTTAACACCAAACACCTCCCAATGAAATTAATGAAAGCATGTCAACCCTACACGTCAGTATGCATAATTAACAGCTATCACATAATTTGATACACAGCACCTACACGTTGGATACACGTTTATATGAACAGCGACACGCATACCCACAGCTAGCACCATATACATCAAACTACACATAACTATAAATGGAACCAAGTACCTCCACAACAAATACACAGCTCGTAATGTAGGCTACACGTCATTGTGAACAGCGATAGCAGCCCAGCAGCGAGTACACAACACCTACGACCTCAAACCTACACGTCACTGCTACACGTTAATGCCAAGAGAGTGAGACAAGCACAAGTTCCTCACAGCTCATACACGTCACAGGTACATCACCACTACATGTCATTACCCACGGCATCAGCCAACGCATGTTAAATACATAGCACATACAAGTCACACATAGGTCAAGCACATACACCTCAGATACGTTTCACTAGTACACGTCAGCTCTACACATTTACTGG
>JBAKBP010031585.1:0-24234 GCA_037953745.1 Lithodes maja | reverse complement strand
CCAGGGATCGGTACTAGGACCAATTCTCTTTCTAATTTACATCAACGACATAGATGAGGATCTCACCTGTACAATCTCAAAATTTGCTGACGATACAAAAATTGCAAATAGCGTACTCTCAAAAGAACAAGTTGACGATATGCAACACAGTCTAGATAAATTGTCACATTGGGCCCAAATTTGGCAAATGAGTTTCAATGCGGATAAATGTGAAGTACTACATATCGGATACCTAAATGAGAAAGCAAACTATTCGATGAATGGCACTCAGCTTAAGAATGTAAACAGAGAAACCGATCTGGGAGTAACAATATCGAGTAACCTAAAACCGAGTCAACAATGTTCAGAAGTTGTTAAGAAGGCAAACAAAATAATTGGCTTTATAGGCAGGTCATTTGAGCATAAATCCAAAGACGTTATACTAACCCTTTACAATTCCTTAGTCCGTCCTCTTCTGGAATACTGCGTTCAATGCTGGTGCCCTTATTACCAAAAAGACATAAACAAGCTAGAACGAGTTCAACGTAGAGTTACCAAAATGATACCTAGCCTAAAGAACAAACCATACGAAGAGCGTCTTAGAGAATTAAATCTATTTCCTTTAACCCAGCGAAGATTAAGAGGTGACTTAATTCAAGTGTTCAAAATCATCAAAGGCATCGACAATATGAACTGTAGTAAGTACTTCACTATCGACCAATCTAATTACACGCGGGGAAACGGTTGCAAAATTATTGGTAAATCTTTTAACTCACACGTTGATTCATTTAAACTCCGCCTAGACAAATATCTCGCATCAAACCCGCGACTGACTGCGTTTGTAAATGAATAACTTTATTTTATCCTCCCCTCAGTTACTAACCCATATGTCCCCTACTAACTTCCTAGTCCTGCCACGGACATTAGTTCCAGGGCAGTAGTTCCCTTTCCAATGTTCCCTTACCCACTCTAAACCACTGTTTGGACACTTGTGTTACGACCGGGCACTCAGGTACACTAGGGCTCTTACACAGGACTCGAGTATGGCTCGCTGCCACAACGGAAACACACGATCCCAACCCCAGAGTACTGCCAGCCGAACAAAAAACGCCACTACCCTCCAGAGTTCTATCTGCTATAACGGGGTATACAAGAACTCGGTACTAGCGTTTCACACAACAGACTAATAACAAGACGGGAGTTATCTAGTCTGGTCAACAATCAAACAAAGAAGAAAGTACTACAACACTAAAGAATAGTGTTGGCCGAAGCCGAAGTAATCCACCCTTGACTAAGAACTTAAGAAGTCCTCCACCCTCTACTTCGGATCGGCACTATTACGTTACGTTAAACAATAGTCCTCGAGCATCAAGCAAGGAATCTTCTGATAAAGTTAGATGCTTCTCGAATACTCGTAAGAAGTAAGTATCGGATTTTGAACAGCAATTCAATAAGTAACACTGGCAATTAAAGGCTTTAAGTTGACATAAGAAGAATTATAAGAATAGACAGTAGTAAATGGCAAACATATAAAAGAAGTACTCCGACAATGCACTGGCCATAGCCTACTAGGATTGTGCTCGGGGGCCACTAATCTCTAAAGTAGCTTATGCGTGCCACACATGAAATCAATAGTGCATAAACATTAACATACATAAGGAGAAGCTTCAATACTATGCTGTATCTGCTGGTCGAGCAAAGTCTAGCTGGGATATCTAAGGTTAGGAAACAATGGCTGAGCAAGCGGCTCGTAGCCTAGCGAGGTCCTTAAGACTGTGCGGCCAAATTACGTTAATTGACGGGATGCTCTCTTGAGAGATCCAGATCACTAGTATCTGGTTCTCTCCTGGCGATCCTCTCAAAGTCAAGCAAATGAGATAGCACAGTGTTGGGTGGCAGAGGCAAAAGCCCTCACTCGCAACACAGTGCTAAACTCCCACGGTACACAGTCAGAAAGACCACCTAGGCGTTCCACGTCTCCGTTGCAATTGTACTGGTTCAACCGCAACCTAGTACTCATAGGAAATCACAACTCAGAAACCCTATCCCAGTCTAGCATTGCCTAAGCCAGCAGAAAACAGGAACATGAATAATCGCACACAGGGAAATGCATATACGAGTGCAACAAACATCAATCAATCCTATTCTAGTTAACCCTTCCAAAAATAGGCTATCTAACAGGCACTTATCTCGTGAGAACTCAAGCGATAATACTTTGGCTGACTAAATCTGCACCAAAGGGGTCATTGAGGTTATAAAGGGTCGAGAAGGGAAGAAGATAGGCTGTTCAGAGAGTAGAGAAAGTTCACATCAGTCGGAAGAATATGGATAGTTGCAAGGGATATGAGAAGTCGCTCTGCCTGATGAGTTCTAAAGAATTGTGGCGAGGACCTCTCCTTTTTATACTCGGCCCTCTAGCGGCATATCGCAAACTACTAAGGACCGCCCACTGACAATCATTACGTAATATTCTCTCTCAATCTGGGATCGACAAAGGATTTCCCACGCGCTTGAGGAGGGAGGAGGGAGGAGGGAGGAGGGAGGGGGGAGGGAGGCCTACCTACCTCGTGGCGCGCTCCCGGGCCGTCGTTACATAACTCTCTCTCTTCTCCTCTCATCATTACATATAAGTCCCACACACAATACTTATATCTAATGATATAAAATAGAACTCGTTGACTTAGAAGAAAACAAAATACATAATTATAATACTTATAGTACAACGGTTCACATAAACTGAGTTAGGAAACTCTACACAGACTACAGCCAAAGTTCCTGCCCTGACGATCCTAGCGAGAGTGGGGCCTGACTGAGCGTTCTGTACAGCATGCTCATACTCGGCATGCGTCACACCTCCCCCAAGATTTTACTTGCTCAACCCTGAGCTAAAATCTGACACACAGAACCTCATCAAACCCCTCACACCCAGCGACCGCATGGCACTAAAACAACGCTGAGTTTACCACTAAAACACATCTTATAAAAAAAAAAATCACATTTCATAACTCCTCCCAACAATAGTAAAAGACATAATATCATGCTCCCAGAGCGAGCTTACAGCAGCTCAGCCGTTTGATAGTTCGTGGACTACTCAAACTCTATAGGCTATGACAAACTTATACAATTATCTATAACAAAAGAAAGAGTTTTTTTATGATTTTTATATTTTAATATGTTTTTTCCGGCTGCACTATAAGGGCAGCCTATTTTTTCTTCTATACCAAACGCTCAACTCCTGCTTTACGACCCAATACGCTGGGCTACAACCGCGAGCCAACAAGCACCAAGCGCAAAATACTACTCAAACTAAAGCAGGAGGCTACCCGTGTGTCAATCTCTCCGGGATCATACACCTGTGATAGCCTACGACTGATCATCTACCCTCGATAAACAATCCGCGATCACATTGTCACATCCCGCAATATGACGGATGTCCAGGTTATACTCCTGCAACATCAAAGACCACCTGGTCAGTCTCATATTGCGATTGTGAAATTGATTTAGGAATCTCAAAGGGTGATGATCAGTGTAGATAACCACGACTGGGCCATAGGCTGGAACATACACCTCGAAGTGCCTGAGCGACAGCACAATCGCCAGTAATTCCTTTTCTATTGTAGAATAGTTCTTTTGTGCAGCATTGAACTTCTTAGAAAAGAAACTTACTGGGTGTTCCACACCTTCATTGTCTGTCTGTAGCAAGACGGCACCAGCCCCTACACCACTAGCATCTGTTGCCAGCTGAAAAGGCCTGTTAAAGTCTGGGGCCCTGAGTATCGGGTGAGTACACAGCAAATGCTTCACCAAATTAAAAGCCTTTTCACACTCAGGCGCCCACAAAAACTTTTTGTCTTTAGATAACAAATCTGTGAGAGGTGCCAACACCGTGGAGTAACCTTTTATAAAGCGTCTGTAGTAGCCTATCATACCCAAGAATCTCATAATCTGCTTCTTGGTGGTTGGGTGCGGAAATTTATTGATAGCCTGTACCTTGTTCTGAGGAGGGCACACCTGTCCCCTTCCCACTACAAACCCAAGGTACTGCACAGTGGCTTTTACGAAGTCACACTTTGCCAAATTTACTACCAGACCTGCTTCACTAAGTTTCCGGAACAAGGTCTCCAGGTGCTCACAATGGCTCTCAAAGTCGTCATCATAAATGATTACATCGTCCAAGTATACGGTGCAATTTGGAATGTCCTTGACAATTTCATTCATCAGGTTCTGAAACGTTGCTGGTGCATTCTTAAGTCCGTAGGGCATAACATTACACCGGTAAGTACTCCCGTCCACCACAAAACCACATACCTCTTTAGCACGCTCGGACAAAGGTACTTGCCAGTAACCTTTTACTAAATCTACTTTAGACAAAAACCGAGCATTACCAATTTTATCAACACTATCATCAACCCGAGGAAGAGGATATGGGTTAGTTGGAGTCAAACCGTTTAGCCTACGGAAATCAATACAGAAGCGTACCTTGCCATCTGGCTTAGGCTGCAGTGTTACGGGGGAAGTCCATTTAACGGTGCCTTTCTCTATCAACCCTCTACCGAGCATATACTCCAACTCATCCCTCAGAGCGGGTAGTTTTATGGGGGGCACACGGTACGGGATTGACTTAAAGGGTAGATGGTCCCCCACGTCAACATCATGCATAGCCTGAGTAGTGAGGCCTGGGTGTTCAGCAAATACAGTGGGGTATGAACCGAGCAACTGACGGATAGCTTCAAACTGCGGCTCAGGCAAATGAGCTATAGCCTCGTCAGCCCTTAGGCTCGAGTTCCCCGCCCACTGATCCGCTGAAACATGGTGATCCCAGCTATCCTCCTCTGAAGCTTGACTGTCCCCCTCTCCTCCTCCACCACGGCCGCAACAAGCCAACACAGGGACAGTGAGAGGCTCAGAGGGGCGCCTCACATACTCTTTTATCAGGTTCACGTGACATAACTGGTTCTTTTTCCTCCGGTCTGGAGTGGCAACAAGGTAATCTAGGTCCGAAATTTTCTCCACAATTTTATAGGGTCCAGTATACTTCGCAGACAAGGGGTTACCAACCAAAGGCAACAAAATTAATACCTCTTGTCCTACAATGAACTTCCGGAGCTTCACTTTGCGATCATACCTGTCCTTCATTAAAGCTTGTGATCCTGTTAAATTCCGACCTGCCATCTCCAGACTCTTAAGCATGCGCTCACGGCTTTCAAACACATACTTTAACAAGGAACAAGGCTGCACAGTTCCTTCCCAAATTTCCCGCAGCATATTAAGGGGGCCCCTGACGCGGTGTCCAAAAATCAGCTCGTTTGGACTAAATCCCAGGCTCTCACCAGGCACTTCCCGAGCAGCAAACAGTACATACGGCAATCCAAGATCCCAATCTCTTCCGTTGTCAGCACAATAACACCTGAGCATGCTTTTAAGGGTGGCATGCCACCGCTCAAGCACCCCTTGGCTCTCAGGGTGATACGCTGACGATACCACCGCCCGTATCCCATGCTGTTGCATTGTTTGCTTAAAGAGATTGGAGGTGAAATTGGACCCCTGGTCAGACTGAATCTCCTCCGGGTACCCGTACCTTGAAAAGTACCACAACAAGTTACTGACTACCGTCTTAGCCATGCCGTTTTTCATGGGGTATGCATCGGGGTATCTAGTGGCAACATCCATGATGGTTAACAAAAATTTATTACCAGCCTTTGTGGGAGGGAGTGGACCAACCATGTCAACAACAATCTTACTAAAAGGTGGCCCAATTACAGGAATAGGGTGCAACGGAGCTTTAGGAATAACTTGGTTTGGTTTCCCGACCCGTTGACAAATATCACATGAGTTTATCCATGACTGCACATGAGACTTCATCCCCGGCCACCAAAACAACTTCCCCAAAGCCGCCACCGTTTTTCTTACCCCCAAATGTCCTGCCAGCGGTGTGTCATGCGCCAAACTCAGTAGGCTATCCCTGCACTCCCGCGGCACCACCAACTGGTCCACTACTCCGGACCCCTTTTTCCAGCTACGGTTAGGGTCTTGAAAACGCCGATAGAGGATGCCATCTAAATAAAAAAAATCTCCCGGCTGTGCATCACCGTCCTCGTCGAGCTCCACAGCTCCATTAGCACACGTTTGGAGCTCAGGGTCCTCCAGCTGCAACCGACGTATATCTGAGGGTGCCAAGCGATCTAATTGCTCCCGGAGCAATGCATGACCCTCCCCGATACTGGGCTGCTCCCTCTGTCTCTCTCGATGTTCATAACGTTGCTGTCGTGGAGACTCGTCATGCCCAGCCTCGTCACTCTCGATGACAGGCCCAGGGGCTACTCCAGAACTAAGTGTGCTAATACTGAATCACCCAGGAGAGCCGCCGAGTCAAAACTCTTAAAACCAACTCCAGCTTTAGCCTCCTCCTGTTGATCGTTCCTCTGCTGGTCTGAAGACGGAGGACTAGGCTGTGACACTTTAGCTGCCCGAGCTCGGGTGACAGCACACGCCATGGGTTGTGCCTGGCACCGCTCGACCCACTCTCGCTCTTCCCTACTCACGTCGGCCGGCCTCTCGGCAACGACTAAGGGTAGAACCTCAGAAGCGGGCATTGCAAAGTCGTTGCCGAGAAGAAGGTCGACGCCCTCCACTGGCAGTTTCTCCACAATCCCAACATCCAATTCACGTGCCACACCATCCACCTCCAACTCCAACCGCACCAGCGGGTATGACCGAGTTGCATTAATACCCTGCACCACCACCACCCGAGCCGCATTTATAGGGTAGCCAGTCAAGTTTTTCATCAAAGTCTGGGAAGCACCTGTATCACGCAAGACCTCTACTCCATGCTTGCGCCCCGCCCACATCACGCAACCCCGTCCTCTATGGTCGCAAAAAACATCCTGAGCAGGGTTCGAGCCTCCCAGGTGCTTCTGCACTGGCTGTGCCTCAGCCTCTGACGAACTGCCCCGGGCAAACTCAGAAGACTTCAGAGACACACCAATGTTGCAGGCCAAAGACACAGCTGCTGTAGGTGGTTTGCTAGGACAGACTCTTGCAAAGTGCCCCTTTTTATGACATTGATAACACTCTAACTCCCCTTTGGGCTTCCCTTGGTACTGGGAAGGGCCCGGCCCCTTCTTAAATGGGACGGTGCTAGTCTTGTGGTCAGTCTTGGTATCGTAACTCTTGTACTTGTTTGCATAAGATATATTACTAACTCGGGGGGGTGGGGCGTCACGCCCCTTGTTACCTGCCTCACTACGCTGGGCAGACCCGCACCCACGAATTAATGATAGCCGGAGGTCAGC
The DNA here is from genome assembly GCA_037953745.1 of Lithodes maja. Classification (NCBI taxonomy): domain Eukaryota; kingdom Metazoa; phylum Arthropoda; class Malacostraca; order Decapoda; family Lithodidae; genus Lithodes; species Lithodes maja. Next base: position 16,963 of record JBAKBP010031585.1, on the reverse strand, counting down.
CATCTCAGCTGCCTCCTGTAGAGTTTTTGGGTTCTTTTCTTTAATGGTTAAAGTCATTTCTGCACCTGTACACTTATAAAACTGCTCGAGCAGAAACAGCTCAGTCAACTGTTCGGCCGTCTCAGCTTTCTCAGAACGTGTCCAGTTTGTAAGTGCATCTTTTAAGTCCCGAGCATGTTCAAGAAAGGTCGCCTCCCTAGTCTTTGTAACACCCCGAAACTTCAATCGATATGTTTCTGGTTGCAACTCGTATGCCCGTAGGACAGCTCTCTTCAATTCTGGGTAGTCAATGCAAGACTCTAAAGGCAGTGCATCATAAGCCTTCAGACCCTTACCCGTAAGTCTTGAGGAGACCAGAGCTGCCCACTTCTCTTCAGGCCAATTATGCTCCCTACACTTCTTCTCAAAACGATTAAAAAATTCTGTGACTTCAGTTTCACTAAATGCCGGCACCAACTTGACTAAGTGGGACAAGGACTGTTCTCTTACTTGGCCCTCACGGCCCATCCGAATCCCTGTCGACTCTGCACGAGTCTTATCTAAATCTATTTGAGCACAATATTTCTCTGAGTCGTACCTAAGCTCAGCCTCGTGCCTCCTGGTCTCATCCTCCTGCCTCCTAACCTCAATCTCATGCTTCCTAGTCTCAGCCTCAATCTCATACTTCCTAGACTCAATTTTAGCAAGCTCAAGTCTAAATATCATATCTGGAGACAGGCAGGAAGAGGGAGCTGCCACTACTGAAGGAGGGGGGGCAAGAACTGGGGAACCACCATACGCACCGCCCGAGGGCACTCCAATCTTCCAATTCTCATCCCTCTGTGGGAGGGTGCTAACCTCCGGTACTTGAGTGGACGGCACTGTGGGAGTCGAGTGAGAGGGGATCTGGGGAGGAACCCCCCCAAACGCCCTCTCCTCCGAAACCCCATGTCGCCCACGCAACACCCAGGAAATCAGCTCCCCCTTGGACATCCCTCCTACATTAGATAGACCCAAAACCTTGGCTATCAGGTGCAAGCCATAAACATTCACCCCAGTCAGCCTCTCCTCCGTCACATGGTACTGCTTACTCACAAAAAGTCTAGCATCCTCCTCACTAGTTACTAACGGCACCTCCTCAAATGGCATCTCTCGCTCCTCGTCAATACTAGGGCACGACATACTGAAGTTCACAAAAAATTCTCGAGACAAAAGTGTTAAACTCCCTTATGTAAGCACTAATTACTAAATTAACTGGAGTCTCTTAAATGCTCTCCTAATTGCCTTACAAAAAAAAATATTCTTCAATATGCACGCTAAAGTACGAACAAACAAATGTTGTACAACTCTGCACAAAATTATACTGTTCACAAAATCCTAAGCAAGGTCGCCATTTGTTACGACCGGGCACTCAGGTACACTAGGGCTCTTACACAGGACTCGAGTATGGCTCGCTGCCACAACGGAAACACACGATCCCAACCCCAGAGTACTGCCAGCCGAACAAAAAACGCCACTACCCTCCAGAGTTCTATCTGCTATAACGGGGTATACAAGAACTCGGTACTAGCGTTTCACACAACAGACTAATAACAAGACGGGAGTTATCTAGTCGGGTCAACAATCAAACAAAGAAGAAAGTACTACAACACTAAAGAATAGTGTTGGCCGAAGCCGAAGTAATCCACCCTTGACTAAGAACTTAAGAAGTCCTCCACCCTCTACTTCGGATCGGCACTATTACGTTACGTTAAACAATAGTCCTCGAGCATCAAGCAAGGAATCTTCTGATAAAGTTAGATGCTTCTCGAATACTCGTAAGAAGTAAGTATCGGATTTTGAACAGCAATTCAATAAGTAACACTGGCAATTAAAGGCTTTAAGTTGACATAAGAAGAATTATAAGAATAGACAGTAGTAAATGGCAAACATATAAAAGAAGTACTCCGACAATGCACTGGCCATAGCCTACTAGGATTGTGCTCGGGGGCCACTAATCTCTAAAGTAGCTTATGCGTGCCACACATGAAATCAATAGTGCATAAACATTAACATACATAAGGAGAAGCTTCAATACTATGCTGTATCTGCTGGTCGAGCAAAGTCTAGCTGGGATATCTAAGGTTAGGAAACAATGGCTGAGCAAGCGGCTCGTAGCCTAGCGAGGTCCTTAAGACTGTGCGGCCAAATTACGTTAATTGACGGGATGCTCTCTTGAGAGATCCAGATCACTAGTATCTGGTTCTCTCCTGGCGATCCTCTCAAAGTCAAGCAAATGAGATAGCACAGTGTTGGGTGGCAGAGGCAAAAGCCCTCACTCGCAACACAGTGCTAAACTCCCACGGTACACAGTCAGAAAGACCACCTAGGCGTTCCACGTCTCCGTTGCAATTGTACTGGTTCAACCGCAACCTAGTACTCATAGGAAATCACAACTCAGAAACCCTATCCCAGTCTAGCATTGCCTAAGCCAGCAGAAAACAGGAACATGAATAATCGCACACAGGGAAATGCATATACGAGTGCAACAAACATCAATCAATCCTATTCTAGTTAACCCTTCCAAAAATAGGCTATCTAACAGGCACTTATCTCGTGAGAACTCAAGCGATAATACTTTGGCTGACTAAATCTGCACCAAAGGGGTCATTGAGGTTATAAAGGGTCGAGAAGGGAAGAAGATAGGCTGTTCAGAGAGTAGAGAAAGTTCACATCAGTCGGAAGAATATGGATAGTTGCAAGGGATATGAGAAGTCGCTCTGCCTGATGAGTTCTAAAGAATTGTGGCGAGGACCTCTCCTTTTTATACTCGGCCCTCTAGCGGCATATCGCAAACTACTAAGGACCGCCCACTGACAATCATTACGTAATATTCTCTCTCAATCTGGGATCGACAAAGGATTTCCCACGCGCTTGAGGAGGGAGGAGGGAGGGGGGAGGGAGGCCTACCTACCTCGTGGCGCGCTCCCGGGCCGTCGTTACATAACTCTCTCTCTTCTCCTCTCATCATTACATATAAGTCCCACACACAATACTTATATCTAATGATATAAAATAGAACTCGTTGACTTAGAAGAAAACAAAATACATAATTATAATACTTATAGTACAACGGTTCACATAAACTGAGTTAGGAAACTCTACACAGACTACAGCCAAAGTTCCTGCCCTGACGATCCTAGCGAGAGTGGGGCCTGACTGAGCGTTCTGTACAGCATGCTCATACTCGGCATGCGTCACACTTGATCCTCAGTGTTTTGGAGGACAAGCAGCCTAGAAGGGTCACTAGACCTGTTGTTGCTTGATTTCCTTTGTACTTTGTACAGTAGGGAAAGAGAAGTGAAAGGTTTATTATACAACACATGGAAGTATTCGGGTTGAGAGAGAGGGAGAGAGAGAGAGCGAGAGTGTACATACAGTAGGGAAAGAGAAGTGAAAGGTTTATTATACAACACATGGAAGTATTGGGGTTGAGAGAGAGAGAGCGGGAGAGAGTGAGAGTGTACATACAGTAGGGAAAGAAAAGTGAAAGGTTTATTATACAACACATGGAAGTATTGGGGTTGAGAGAGAGAGAGAGTGTGAGTGAGAGTGTACATACAGTAGGGAAAGGGAAGTGAAAGGTTTATTATACAACACATGGAAGTATTGGGGTTGAGAGAGAGAGTGTGTGAGTGTACATACAGTAGGGAAAGGGAAGTGAAAGGTTTATTATACAACACATGGAAGTATTGGGGTTGAGAGAGAGAGAGAGAGTGTGTGTGTGAGTGTACATACAGTAGGGAAAGGGAAGTGAAAGGTTTATTATACAACACATGGAAGTATTGGGGTAGAGAGAGAGAGAGAGAGAGAGAGAGAGAGAGTGTACATACAGTAGGGAAAGAGAAGTGAAAGGTTTATTATACAACACATGGAAGTATTGGGGTTGAGAGAGAGGGAGAGAGAGAGAGTGTGAGTGTACATACAGTAGGGAAAGAGAAGTGAAAGGTTTATTATACAACACATGGAAGTATTGGGGTTGAGAGAGAGAGTGTGAGTGTACATACAGTAGGGAAAGAGAAGTGAAAGGTTTATTATACAACACATGGAAGTATTGGGGTAGAGAGAGAGAGTGTGAGTGTACATACAGTAGGGAAAGAGAAGTGAAAGGTTTATTATACAACACATGGAAGTATTGGGGTTGAGAGAGAGAGTGTGAGTGTACATACAGTAGGGAAAGAGAAGTGAAAGGTTTATTATACAACACATGGAAGTATTGGGGTAGAGAGAGAGAGTGTGAGTGTACATACAGTAGGGAAAGAGAAGTGAAAGGTTTATTATACAACACATGGAAGTATTGGGGTAGAGAGAGAGAGTGTGAGTGTACATACAGTAGGGAAAGAGAAGTGAAAGGTTTATTATACAACACATGGAAGTATTGGGGTAGAGAGAGAGAGTGTGAGTGTACATACAGTAGGGAAAGAGAAGTGAAAGGTTTATTATACAACACATGGAAGTATTGGGGTAGAGAGAGAGTGTGAGTGTACATACAGTAGGGAAAGAGAAGTGAAAGGTTTATTATACAACACATGGAAGTATTGGGGTAGAGAGAGAGAGTGTGAGTGTACATACAGTAGGGAAAGAGAAGTGAAAGGTTTATTATACAACACATGGAAGTATTGGGGTAGAGAGAGAGAGTGTGAGTGTACATACAGTAGGGAAAGAGAAGTGAAAGGTTTATTATACAACACATGGAAGTATTGGGGTAGAGAGAGAGAGAGAGAGAGAGAGAGCGAGAGAGGGAGAGAGAGAAAAAAAGAGAGAGAGAGATAGAGAACAAACACGGTCTGAAAACTCGCCATATAGGTACAGTTGTCCACATAAGTTCTGTTGCTCTCCGTGATGTTATACTTGGAAAATACGGCGCATCATTCAATTAAGAGCTTTGTTTCTTATGCAGTGTTTATGGGGGTAGTGCTTAGTTTTTGGTCTATATATTTATATATTAATTTATTTTTGAGTTTCCTCGCTAGACCTCCATCAAGCTTTGAAAAACACTCCCTAGACCCCCTTTCAAGATAAATTTGTAAATTTTTCTGTAGAAAACTGTATCGGCCGAAGGCCGGTTGGTTCTAAAATTAGAGGCTCGCTATCGCTCGCCAATTTTGTTTATATTGAAAGAGGATCTAGGGGGCGTAATTTTAAACTTGATATATATATATATATATATATATTAATTATTATGTTCCTTCCAACAACCAACCATACTCCTAAAATCGATTAATGAAAAAGAGAAACCCGAGTGATGGTTTTGGTAAATGATGGCCTCAAAGGAAGGCTTCCTGTTCACCTCTACCTCTCCACTCACACTGGGAGCACACGGCCGCGTTGCCAGTTTTCCCCCAATTTTTTCAGTTGGCGGTAAAAAGATTGCCAGAAAATGTCGAATCAGCCTGAAATATTGTCAGTCAGTTGGCAGTCAAAAAATTTGCCAGAAAGAGTAAAATTGCCCCGAAATATTGTCAGTTAGTTGACAATAACAAAAATGTCAGAAAATGTCATATCACCATGAAATATTGTCAGTTAGATTGCAGTCAAAAATTGCCAGAAAAGTTAACATCACTCCGAAATTATTGTCAGTTAAAGTGTAAGCTATTCAAGCTAACCTGGGTGCCTTTTCTGGAAAACCTTCTCCCTCATGTTTAGCCCTAATAGTTTTGAGATTTTAAGACGTTCGCCCCATTAGTTTGGTGGTTTAAAGACTAATCGCCCTATTTCTTTGTCAATTGTAAGACCTTGCGTACCATGTAGGTATCGATTTTTTCCTGGCGAGAGATAGCAAGCCTGCAATTTAGGAGTAATTAGCCGAGGCATTTTTCTATGAAGAAATGCACAAATTTATCTCTCTCTCTCTAGAGAGAGAGAGATAGAAAGAGGGTAGGGAGGGAGGAGGGGTAGAAAAGAGAGAGATGGAGGGAGGAGGTAAGGGGTAGAAAGAGAGAGAGAGAGAGAGCGCGCTTCACCTGGGCCTGAATTGGACCATTGTGGTGAAGGCTTCCCACACTTCTTGCCTTTGGACCAGGAAGCCTCTTATGGTTCATTATTATAGAGATTTGATGTGTGTGTGTGTGTGTGTGTGTGGGAGAGAGAGTGTATGTGTGAATTAGTGTGTTTCTGTGTGAGAGAGAATGTGTGTGTGAGAGAGTGTGTGTGTGTGTGTGTGAATGAGTAAGAGTGTGTGTGTGTACGTGTTTGTGTGTGTGTGTGAGAGGGTAATGTTTGTTAATGAGAGAGTGAGAATGAATGAGAGAAATATAGATAGATAGAACCAGTAGTAAAGATAGAATATAGACCCTTTGTGCAGTTAATATTGTAGCTGAAATAGATGGCAACTTTTCAACCTGAGGTGGCCAATGTCGCATTTATTTTATTCCCTGGCTGACCCTTCCCAAAATGGTCGAAATATTAGCTCGATTACTCTAGTCGTTCGTGAGTTGTAGAGGTTAATGTTCAAGAGTTTTGGCCTACTTACTTGGGACAGGGTATAGTGTTTTGAAGGAGTAGGAAGGACCTGGTGGGGTAAGTTAAAGGGAAAGGAAGTTAGATATATGAATTGTAAAGAGAGGGTGGGGGTGAATTGAAGCAGGGGGTTGGAATGTTGCAGGGGGTAGGAGGGAAGGGGTGTAGTTGGGGAGGAGGAGGGGTGGAATGTTGCAGGGGAGATAGAGGGGGGAGGGGTGTAGTTGGGGGAGAATGGGGTGTAGTTGGGGGAGGGGAGGGTGTAGTTGGGGGAGGGGAGGGTGTGTAGTTGGGGGAGGGGTGTAGGTGGGGGAGGGGAGGGTGTGTAGTTGGGGGAGGGGAGGGTGTGTAGTTGGGGGAGGGGTGTAGGTGGGGGAGGGGGAGGTGTAAGGGTATAGTTGGGGGAGGGTGTGGAATGTTGCAGGGGGGGGAGGGGGCGGGTAGGGGGAGGCGTTTGGTTGGGGAAGGGGGAGGGGTGATGCTGAGAGGGCAGGGAATGCTTCAGTAAGGGGAACATCGCCATCTGGATTCCGTGGTGGTACTGTACCAAGTAAAAGGGTACAAAGACATTATGGATTTTTTTTTTTTTCTATATTCCAACTACTCCCTCTCGGGCATAGGCTGAGAACCTTTACACTACACCGCTGAACACGGTGCGGCCCGTGAGGTCTTGTTCCAGTCTAGGGAGTGAGACATGCGAAGCACCCCGGTTCGAAGCAACTCCATCTCTGAAGCCGCTTCGCCCCTGTGCTTCACCGTCTCATCCCCCACACTCGGACCCTCACTCTCAGAACGCCACCTATTGAGCAATCAACTCACTAGGCATTGCCCCCCTGTAACATATTTTGCATATGGGAATATTCATACAATGCTATTTTATCAGGGAACAATGAGTTTTTTTTTGGGGGGGGGCATTTCGGTGTGCTGTGGTATCGCACTGAAACTAGGTACAGCACAAATTCCATCCCAATAATATCTTCCCATTGACATATTGGGATTCGAACCCGGGTCTATTGGATTACCAGTCCAGTGGCAAGACCACTCTGCCACACCTCCACGGTCAAGAGGCTAATTTATCACTACTTGTCTTTAATTCATTATGGAGATTACGGTCGAGAGGCTAATTTATCACTTCTAGTCTTCTAATTCACGCTGGAGGCAAAGTTAATCGGGAATGTGAAAACTCATTCATCTTTAGTAACTCACTCTTTAACTATTCTCATAATCAATACATGATCAAAGTAAAAAAGAAAAGAAACAAAAAGACGTCCTTCCGATTCCAAAGCTGAATACAATCGTCTAATAGCTACAAGAATATAATAAAAAGCTTGTCACTGGTACTAAATGGGTCTTATTCTTCTTTAGTCTCTGAAGGCTAATGGACTATACGAGGTCGTGTGTGGTAGGCCAGAAAGTTTGTGAAGATTGTGAAAGACTTCGTTAGGCTTCAATATATCTTTGGTTGTGGGTGGTTGTGTTAGGTTAAGGCTAAGGCTGGGGGGTATTTGTTATTGAGGGGAGGGGAGGGGAGGGGGAAGGTATTGATGTTAGGAATGGGGGGAGGGGGAGGAGGAGGGGGGTATTGATGTGGTGCCGGGTCATTGGGAACATGAATAGGGTGTACTGAATAGCTAATGAGAGAGAGAGAGAGGGATATTAATGGGGGGATGGGGGTATTGATGATGGGAAGGGGGGGGGGGTATTGATGTGGTACCGGGTCATTGGGAACATGAATAGGGTGTACTGAATAGCTAATGAGAGAGAGAGAGAGGGATATTAATGGGGGGATGGGGGTATTGATGATGGGAAGGGGGGGGGGGGTATTGATGTGGTACCGGGTCATTGGGAACATGAATAGGGTGTACTGAATAGCTAATGAGAGAGAGAGAGAGGGATATTAATGGGGGGATGGGGGTATTGATGATGGGAAGGGGGGGGGTATTGATGTGGTACCGGGTCATTGGGAACATGAATAGGGTGTACTGAATAGCTAATGAGAGAGAGAGAGAGGGATATTAATGGGGGGATGGGGGTATTGATGATGGGAAGGGGGGGGGTATTGATGTGGTACCGGGTCATTGGGAACATGAATAGGGTGTACTGAAAAGCTAATGAGAGAGAGAGAGATGCAGTGTGTGTGTGCGAGATAGTGAGTACATTCAGGTATATGTGTGTGTGTGTGTGTGATAGAAAAAAAGAGAGTTCATGTGTGAGAGAGATATCCAGTGAGTGTGTGTGTGAGAGATAGTGAGAACGTGTAAAAGATAGAGAGAGAGAGAAGGGGGGGGGGGTTTGATGTCTCCAGGATATGGCTAAGGGGTGTGACGAGCTTAGGGATGGGGGGCGAAAGGGTATGTGACGTTGCTAAATTATTATAGCAGTTTAGAACAAGGGAAATGGGAGGAAAATAGATAGGTGGAGAGAGAGAGAGAGAGAGAGAGAGAGAGAGAGAGAGAGAGAGAGAGAGAGAGAGAGAGAGAGATGGGAGGTAGAGGGGAAGGGGGGGGTAGGGGGGGTCAAATTAAGGATTGATGTTTCGTTTGCTTTGATTACTCTGTTTTTTTATTAAAACCTCGAAAACATATATTATGTATATATAAATAAAGATGGGAACATTTTAAAATTGTAAATACGTCATTGGTGATACAATCATTGATTGATCATACAACCTTCTGTGTCTGTCTTTATAGTGTAATGATTAGAGCGTGTAAATTCTGTTTGAGATATCCTAGGTTCGAATCCTGGAAGAATCACACGCTTTTATTAATTTCATTTAGGGGTTATTGGTGTTAAGAACGATGTTAAAAATAATATATATTGTTATAATGACATGCTTTCAGAGTGAAAACATTGATCGAAAGCATCAGATTCTTAACATCAATAGTTGTATCGACTCCTTGAATATATTATATCTGTATTCACGGGAGTGGAATGGAGGGAGGGAGGTAGGGAAGTGTGTGGGGGGGGGAGAGGGGGGAGGAAGGTGTGGCAAGGTGGGGGGTGCAGGACGGGGGAGGCTAGGGGAAAGGACGAAAGGAGGAGATTGCGGCAAGGTAGGATGGGGGTAGGGAGGTCGGAGGCGGAGGGGTAGGGGGATTTGACATGGCGGATTTATGAAAAGGATTGTAGAGGGTGGGGGGGGGAGTGGAAAGAAGAGGGGTAGGGGTTATGAGAGGGGAGAGGAGGGGGTTGGCTGAGGTTGAGGTAGCGAAGAGGGGGGAGGGGTTATGAGAGGGAGTGAAGGTGGGAGGGTTGACGTCTTTGGCATGAGGAGGGGGCTAGGAGGAAGGGGGAAGGATGAGGAAGATCAAACGGTAAGGTGTGGCAAGAGGGGAGGGGGGAGAGGAGGGGGAGGCTAGGTCAGGTTGGGGGGTCATGCGAGGAGGGAGGGGGGAGGATAGGAGAGGGGGAAGAGGAGGGGAAAGGTGTGGCAAGGGAGGGGGGAGATGGGGGTAGCGAAGGGAGGAAGGATATGTAGGGTCGGGTAGGGGAATAGGCATAGAGAGAGATTGGGAGGGGGGAGAGGGAAGAAGTGTATAGCATAGGGAGGGAGAAAGGTAGGGTGGGCGGGGTAGGAGGGGAGGGGGGATGGGAAGGGAGGCAGAGGAGGGGAGAGAGGTGTGGCATTAGGAGGGAGGGAAGGAAGGAAGGCAGGGAAGGACATGGTGGGGGTAGGAAGGAGGGGGAGAGGTGTTGCACTAGGAGGGAGGGAAGGTAGGGAAGGAAATGGTGGGGGTATGAAGGAGGGGGAAGAGGTGTGGCATCGGGAGGGAAGGACATGGTGCACGGGGTAGGAGGGAGGGGGGGAGAGGTGTGGCATCGGAAGGGAGGGGGGAGAGGTGTGGCATCGGAAAGGAAGGAGGGAAGGACATGGTGGGGTTAGGAGGGAGGGAGGAGAGGTGTGGCATCGGGAGGGAAGGAAGGAATGTAGGGAAGGACATGGTGAGGGTAGGAGGGAAAGGGGAGAGTTGTGGCATCAAGAGGGAGGGAAGGAAGGTAGGGAAGGACATGGTGGGGGTAGGAGGGAGGGGGAAGAGGTGTGGCATAGGGAGGGAGGAGGGGAGGGGAGGGGAGGGATACACCAAGCCAGCCTCAGACCACCTTCTCTAGTCAGTCGTCCCGAGACCCGGTGGTGTGAGGGGGTGCCGCTCCCTCCCTCCTTAACATTATACTACTACTACCCCCACTCTCTCTACTCCCTCTCCAACCTCTCCATCAAGCCCGTCTATTCTACTCACCCGTCTGTATCTGTCTGTCTATTGGAACCTGTATCTATTATCTATCTGTTTTGGAATTTGGAAAACATGTATCTATCGTCTGTATTCGAGTCACCTATCTATTGAATTTTGAAACTATCTATTCACCTGCATAATATCTATCGTCTGTCTATTTTGAATCTGTTTCATATCTATCTATCTTACATCTTGAAAATAATATGTAGTATGCTATCTATCACTTCTATCGAATGTTGAAGCTGTCTAATATTCATCCGCTTGCATCTATCGAATGTTGAAGCTGTCTAATATTCATCCGCTTGCATCTATCGAATGTTGAAGCTGTCTAATATTCATCCGCTTGCATCTATCGATTTGTTAAACTTACCGCCTATATCTATCTATTTTAAACCTGTCGCCTATCTATCTGTCTGCTTGAATTTTGAAACTATCTGTATGTAGAATCTATCACCTCTACAGTATATCGATGTTTGAGGCTATCTGTATTTAGGGCCGTTCCATTGAACATCGTAAAAGTTTTCCCTACGACCTTTCCCGACCCAGATTAACCCTTATACAGATAAACGATAAGGGTCAATCTGGGTCGGGAAAGCTTTTGCGATGTTTAAAGGAATGTCCCTAAGTAATCTATCACCTCTGTGAATTTTGAAACTATCTGTATTTAGAATCTATCACCTTTATCGAATTTTGAAACTAATTATTTACAATCTATCACCTCTATATCAAATTTTGAAACTGTATTTATAATATAATTATCACCTCTATCGAATGTTGAAACTTTATATATATATCACCTATATAACAAATATATCACCTATATAACAAATATATCACCTATATAACAAATATATCACCTATATAACAAATATATCACCTATATAACAAATATATCACCTATATAACAAATATATCACCTATATAACAAATATATCACCTATATAACAAATATATCACCTATATAACAAATTTATCACCTATATAACAAATATATCACCTATATAACAAATATATCACCTATATAACAAATATATCACCTATATAACAAATTTATCACCTATATAACAAATTTATCACCTATATAACAAATTTATCACCTATATAACAAATTTTGAAACTACATTTAGAATCTATCACCTATCGAATTTTTAAACTATATATATTTATAATCTATCACCTCTATCGAAATTTGAAGCTATCTTTATTAATCCATTCAATACGTCCTTTTAACTTTATTCTGGCTACTATAACACGATTGTATTCAGTTTAAATAGGGCCTCCAGCAATTAACAGGCTTCGAACTATCCCACTTATCCCTTTTTACTACCTCAGATCCTTCTTAAGCTGCACAAAATCGTCTAAATAAAGCATGAATAAAATGACAAAGACGTCGCTGGTACAGAAGGGGTTTAGAATTTATCACCTCTATCGAATTTTGAAACTGTTTATATTTAAAATGTATTGCCTCTATCGAATTTTGAAACCATCTGTATTTTAGTCTATCGCCTCTATCGAATTTTTAAACTGCCTGTATTTAGAAGCTATCGCCTCTATCGAATTTTGAAACTGCCTGTATTTAGAAGCTATCGCCTCTATCGAATTTTGAAACTGCCTGTATTTAGAAGCTATCGCCTCTATCGAATTTTGAAACTGCCTGTATTTAGAAGCTATCGCCTCTATCGAATTTTTAAACTGCCTGTATTTAGAAGCTATCGCCTCTATCGAATTTTGAAACTGCCTGTATTTAGAAGCTATCGCCTCTATCGAATTTTGAAACTGCCTGTATTTAGAAGCTATCGCCTCTATCGAATTTTGAAACTGCCTGTATTTAGAAGCTATCGCCTCTATCGAATTTTGAAGCTGCCTGTATTTAGAAGCTATCGCCTCTATCGAATTTTGAAACTGCCTGTATTTAGAAGCTATCGCCTCTATCGAATTTTGAAACTGCCTGTATTTAGAAGCTATCGCCTCTATCGAATTTTGAAACTGCCTGTATTTAGAATATGTCACCTCTATCGACTTTTGAAACTATGTGTATTTAGAATATATTACCTCTATATCAAATTTTGAAACTATATTTATTTAGAACATATCACCTTTATCGAATTTTGAAACTAATTATATTTAGAATCTATCGCCTCTATCGCATTTTGAAGCTATCTGTATCTATCCCCTCTGTCGATTTTCAAAACTATCTATTGGGCTCTATATCTATCTACTACGGTACCTATCTATTTGGAACCCTGTTTTAACCCTTTCAAGAGTATGATGCATTTTTTACAGTTGATTCCGGCTGTCACTAGACGATTTTATGCAGCTTAGGAATGATGTGTGGGCAATATAAGGTTAAAGACTATCACCACTACCGGTAGATTCCGGCTATTGTTATTCGACGATTGTATACAACTTAGGAAGGGTCTGTGGGAATGACAATGGTGAAGACGATCTCGAGTAACCCTCCGACGTCCCTACATCCTTCCTAATCTGAATAAAGTCGTCTAATAATAGCCAAAAAACGGAAACATAAATAGCGTCATCGGATCCGTATGTCGAATGTTTAAGTCTCCTTTGTCTGTTGTCTGGGTATTATGGGGGAATGGTTGTTTTTTCTGGTACCCCTTCTTTCTCATGGTTAGCCCCATTAGTTTTCAGATTTAAAGACGTTCTGCCCATTAGTTTGGCGATTATAAGACCTTTCGACACTTTTCTTTGTCAATATTTAGACTTTTCGTGTCATTTAGGTGTCAATTTTTTCCTGGCAAGCGATAGCGAGCCTGTAATTTAAGAGGAACCGGCCTTCGGCCGCGACATTTTTCTACCGAAAAATGTAAACATTTATCTTGAGAGGTGTTTTTTAAGCTTCATGGAGGTTTAGGGAGTAAACTAGAAAAAATAATAAATGCATTAAAAAAAATCGACCAAAAAATGAACCCTTAACCCCTTCTGTGCCATCGACATATTTTATGTTTTATTCTAACAACTACTAACCGATTTTATTCAATTTAGAAAGGATCTCTAGGCATTATAAGGCTTCGAACTAACTCAATCAACCCTTTTAACTACCACAGATCCTTCCTAAGCTTCATAAAATCGTCTAAATTTAGCTATAATAAAAATATACCAGACGTCGCCGGTACAGAAAGGGTTAACCCCTTCTGTACCGGCTACTTTATGGGAATGTTATTGTAGCTATATTTAGACGATTTTGTGCAGTTTAAGAAGGATCTGTGGCAGTAAAAAGGGTTAAATGAGATTGTTCGAAGCCTGTTAATTGCTGGAGGTCCTTTTTAAACTGAATAAAATCGTCTAACAGTAGCCAAAGTAAAATTTAAAGGACATCACCGGTACTGTATGGGATAAGGGAGGATGGCTGTTTTTTTCTGGTCCCCCTTCTCCCTCATGTTTATCCCCATTAGTTATGGGATTATAAGACGTTCGTTCCATTAGTTTGGCGATTGAAAGACCTTCCACCCCATTTATGTGGCAATATTAGAACCTTTCGTGCCATTTAGGTGTCATAGTTTTCCTGGCGAGCAAAAGCGAGCCTGTAATTTTAGGTAGGAGGAACCGGAAATGTTTTCTACCGAAAAATCTACAAATTTATCACAAAGGGGGGTCTAAGGGGTGTTTTTTATTTTTATTTTTTTTTATTGTAAAGCTTGATGGAGGTCTAGCAAGGAAACTAAAAATATATAAGTAAATGGACTAAAAAATAAACCCTCCCCCTTAAATTCTTCAGTATCGACCGTCTGTGTGATATTGGACCCCATGCCAGAAAACTCCGTCGAATATTGAGGCGTTCTTTCTATTTAGTCTTAAAATGGCCAAATTGGCGAGCGATAGCAAGCCTGTAATTTAAGATATTTTTTCTATCGAAAAATGTAGGACCTACTAATTTATCTTGAAGGAAGGTCTTGGGGGACTTTTTTTGTTTAAGCTTGATGAAGGTCTAGGGAGGAAACTAAAAAAGCGATAAAAGATATACAAATGAGCTAACACAAAAACGCCCATCCCCCCTTAACCCCTTCTCTACCGGCGACATACTTGTAACTTTTTCTGGCTACTATGAGACGATTCTATTCAGTTAAAAATGGGCCTCCAGTATTTACCAGGCTTCAAACTATCTCACTTCACTCATTTTACTACCACAGCTCTTTCTAAAACTGCACAAAATCGTCTAAATATAGCTAGTATAAAATATAAAGTACGTCACCGGTACAGAAGGGGTTAAGAAGGTCCTATGTTATTCTGCGTTTTTCCTACCAACAGCCTAGTCAACTTCTCGCACCGTTCTATATATCTATTTGTCTGTTTCTATGTAATATTTCATCCATATATTGAGTCATGGATTAGCTCTGCGTGGGGAAGAGGTATTGACGGCTATATGCTGTATATATAATGTGTGTGTGTTTGTGTGTGGTTGTGGGTGCCTACAGTATGTGTGTGTGGTTATGTGTGTGGATGTGTGGATATGTGTCAGTGTTTGTGGTTATGTATGTGTGTGGATATATGTCAGTGTGTGTGGATGTGTGGCCACGTGTCAGTGTGGTTGGTTGTGTGTGTGTGAGAGAGAGAGAGAGAGAGAGAGAGAGAGAGAGAGAGTGAACATCCATATATTGAGTGATAGATTAGCCTTGTACTCTGGAGGCAGGCTGCTTGGTATTGATGGCTTACATATTTTACGAGAGAGAGGAGAGAGTGTGTGTGTGTGTGTGTGTGTGTGTGTGTGTGTGTGTGTGTGTGTGTGTGCGTGCGTGTGTGTGTGAATATGTGTGTGTGTGTGTGTGTGTGTGAATGTGGTATTTTATTATATTGGTAACTACCTCTGAAATATTTTAGTGACCTGCGGAAGGACCTCTAGAATAATAAGGGATGAAAATTAACGCACTGGGGACTTTCAATTTTTGTGTATATACTGTATATATATATATATATATATATATATATATATATATTATTCAGGTTTTGTAAGTTCACAGGTCTAAATTGAAATAGTTAGATTTGCGAAGAGTGAATTTAGCTGGAGGTAGAACTTATTATAAAAGTAAAAAGTAGCCATAGGAGAGAAATAATTAGTCAGTGTCATTTTATTGTAAGATATTTACCTCTAAGTTCCCCCCAACTCTTTAACCCAAGGGCGAGCCGTTTATACCCAGACTATTTTAGACACACACACACCGTAATTTCTGGATATCGCGTCTTCCATCTATCTTTCCCCCTTCCTGTGGCTGTTAATCATATTACGGGGGTAGTGATTGATTTTGGGCTAGATATTAATTTATTTATTTATTTTTCAGTTTCCTCGCTAGACCTCCATCAATCTTAGAAGAAAAAAACTAGACTCTCTTTCAAGATAAATTTGTAAATCTCTCTCTCTCTCTCTCTCTCTCTCTCTCTCTCTCTCTCTCTCTCTCTCCTCTCTCTCTCTCTCTCTCTCTCTCTCTCTCTCTCTCTCACTGTTAATGAGACTAAACTTCCAGGTTAACTTTGCTCCCCCCTGCAATCATCCCCGTTTTCTGTTAACACCCTATTTTTCTTTGTGTAACATATTTTGTTGTAAAGTTATATATATACACCCTGTATATATATATATATATATATATATATATATACCCTGTATATATATATATATATATAGTAGGCCATGATAATTTAAAGCACTATCGTATTATATTGAATGGTCAAAAAACTAAATATATAGGTATAAAATCGAACCTGTAATATAGCCAGCATTAATTCCAAAAATAAATACATATATATATATATATATATATATATATATATATATATATATAATAGGCCATGATAATTTAAAGCACTATCATAATATATTGAATGGATAAAAAAACCGACATTGTAATATATCAAGTAGCCATCTTAATTAAGAAAAAAAAATATACAAAATAGGCCATGATGATTTAATACAGCATCGTATTATATTGAATGTATAAAAACTTAATATATGGGTAAAAAAACGAACATGTGATATATCGAATAGCCATAATTAAATAAGAATGATAACAAATATGTATACAGTATAAATAATAGACCATGATCATCTAAAACACTTATCGTAATATATTGAATGGTCGAGCGTTTTTAATATATCGAATAGCCATCATAATTAAAAAAAGAAAAATTCATATATTTAATAGGTCATGATGATTTAAGTTTTTGGCCTATGTATTAATTTCTTTATATTTTTTTTTTAGTTTCCTCGCTAGACCTCCATCAAGCTTAAAGAAATCACCCTC
>JBAKBP010031584.1:0-24235 GCA_037953745.1 Lithodes maja | reverse complement strand
CACATCTTTCCCCGTAGAACTAGGGCAGCTGAGAGCGCCCATGAATTTACACTTTCTCCTCCACAATGCAGAACTTCTGCTTATCAGAATTCATTTATCCCCAGAACTACTACTTTTTGGAATTCACTTCCCTCGAGTTGCTTTCCACAAACTTACAATCTACAACAGTTTAAATCCAGTTGTTACAAACATTTTATGAATGGAGGATGCCTTTAGGCACATGGACCTTTTTGTTTTATCTGTGTTTTTCCTTCCTCCGTTCATTGTCTCTTTAAAAAAAAAAAAAAAAAAAAAAAAAATATATATATATATATATATATATATATATATATATATATATATATATATATATATTAAGGGGAGATAGACCGTTTTCCTGGACCCACTTCTCCCTAATGTTTAGCCCCACTAGTTTTGAGATTGTAAGACGTTGGTTCCATTAGTTGTGGATTTGATGACCTTTCACCCCATTTCTTTGTCAATATTAGGACCCTTCGTGCCATTTAGATGTCGATTTCTTCCTGGAGAGCGATAGCGAGCCTGTAATTTTAGGAGGAATCCAACTGTGGCCGGGACATTTTTCTACCGAAAAATGTACAAATCTATCTAGGGGTGTTTTTCTAAGCTTAATGGAGATCTAGGGAGGAAACTAAAATAATATGAATAAATGAATGAATAGACCAAACAAACAGCCACTGTCCCCTTAACTGGAGCATTAGAGGTAAAACACAGTCACGGTCACAGTATGTAAAGTATTTATTTATAGTTACTACTGTTAGTGAATCAAACTTATACTGAATGCTGAGTAGACAATTATACTTAAAGTTGATAAATGGATAACACATACAGTATGTACAAGTCGTACTGAAGTATTTTGAATACGTGAGAGTGAAATTGAAATACATAATATTGATCAATGATATTTATGTCAAGTTATAACAAATGTAAACAAATCACTACAAAAACTTGATAATAGCCGAGTAATGAACATATAGTATTTTAATGTGTGTGACTATAGGCAATATTACAAATTCAATTTAAGAACAAATTCGAGCAACATGTGAATCTATCTATCTATAAACTCAGTCCCCACTTTTCCTTTTTTCTTGAGGGAGGGGGGGGGGGGGGAGTGGCCGACTCAAGACAGAGCTACAATAGGGACTACTTTTAGTAACAAAGTAAATACAAAAACGTAGGAACAGCTAAGGCACTACTGTAAGGGTAAACAAATAATAAATAGAATATGCAGGAAAACACTCTAGTCTCTTTCTCTGTTTTCTCTCGTTTTTTTTTTCTTGATGGTAAATTGCCATGTCCCCATTATAACGACATGGCTATTACGAAAATGTTATAGAAAAATCACTTTTTAATTATTAAAACGTGGCTTTAATGATTATGGTTCAGGGACTAAATAGTTACCCTGTGCGCCGCTGTAACCGTTATAGTTACCCTGTGCGCCGCTGTAACCGTTATAGTTACCCTGTGCGCCGCTGTAACCGTTATAGTTACCCTGTGCGCCGCTGTAACCGTTATAGTTACCCTGTGCGCCGCTGTAACCGTTATAGTTACCCTGTGCGCCGCTGTAACCGTTATAGTTACCCTGTGCGCCGCTGTAACCGTTATAGTTACCCTGTGTGCCGCTGTAACCGTTATAGTTACCCTGTGCGCCGCTGTAACCGTTATAGTTACCCTGTGCGCCGCTGTAACCGTTATAGTTACCCTGTGCACCGCTGTAACCGTTATAGTTACCCTGTGCGCCGCTGTAACCGTTATAGTTACCCTGTGCGCCGCTGTAACCGTTATAGTTACCCTGTGCGCCGCTGTAACCGTTATAGTTACCCTGTGCGCCGCTGTAACCGTTATAGTTACCCTGTGCGCCGCTGTAACCGTTATAGTTACCCTGTGCGCCGCTGTAACCGTTATAGTTACCCTGTGCGCCGCTGTAACCGTTATAGTTACCCTGTGCGCCGCAGTAACCGTTATAGTTACCCTGTGCGCCGCTGTAACCGTTATAGTTACCCTGTGCGCCGCTGTAACCGTTATAGCTACCCTGTGCGCCGCTGTAACCGTTATAGCTACCCTGTGCGCCGCTGTAACCGTTATAGCTACCCTGTGCGCCGCTGTAACCGTTATAGTTACCCTGTGCGCCGCTGTAACCGTTATAGCTACCCTGTGCGCCGCTGTAACCGTTATAGTTACCCTGTGCGCCGCTGTAACCGTTATAGTTACCCTGTGCGCCGCTGTAACCGTTATAGTTACCCTGTGCGCCGCTGTAACCGTTATAGTTACCCTGTGCGCCGCTGTAACCGTTATAGTTACCCTGTGCGCCGCTGTAACCGTTATAGTTACCCTGTGCGCCGCTGTAACCGTTATAGTTACCCTGTGCGCCGCTGTAACCGTTATAGCACAAGGTATTGTTGTCACCCCTGTATGTCTTTGTGTATGTTTGTTTGAAAAAAATATGTCCAGAAAAAATTAAAGTTTTTTTATGAGACTTGCTGAGTCCCTTCATTGCGTACCTAAAAGAATCCCCTTAATGTTTGGTTGACCTTGGTTGACGCTCCTGAGCCCTCCTCCCCTTCTCTTGGATCCCCCCCCCCCCACCAACAACAACAACAACCCCCAAATATGACTATGAGTAGTTTGTTCGACGAGGCTTTCCCAGTCGTGTATTTCGTACCTTGAAGGAATCCACTACATTTTGACTAATATTGGATGATGCCACCGCACCCTACGCCACCCCCCTCCTTAGACCCCCTCAAATACAACCTTGGGAAGTTTTTGTTCAATATTCGTGATAATCGAGGAATTACTTCTTGGAAAGCTAGTTCTTTCACGTAACATTTTTGAAGATGATTGGTAGACCTTATTTGGGTGACTTGACTCCATAAAATATTATGCCATTATTTCCACAACTATTGCACGGAATAGCAAACATTTTTGTTTCCCATAATCCTTGGGTCTCATTAACATTTGTAATCAATTATGTCAGTTTGGTTATTTGCCTGTTCGCACAATATCTCATGGATAAATGAATGACTTTCGATGAGACATGGTCAGTCCCTTCATTTGGTACACGGAAGGATTCCACTAACTTGTGGTTACCTCTAGATGACGACCACGGCCCACGTTACCCCTTTGTTAGACCCCACTCCAACAAAAACTGCACAAACACTGGATGCATGTGGTAGCGTTAGCACCACGCACGGCTTGCATCAGCTTCCGGATACCTTTGCATTAAATATTGTTTCCATTAAATATTGTTTCCATTAAATATTGTTTCCATTAAATATTGTTCCCATTAAATATTGTTTCCATTAAGTCATATTCCATAAACCAGCTGCTAGTTAGTGATAGCAGTTTCCTCCCATTAAGGGGGGGTGACCTGTTTTTGTTCTGTCCTTTTCTATCTTTCTCTGGCTTGTATCCATTTGGCCCCATTCAGCCTACTGTTTTAAGACGTTTATCCCCATCCAGGTGTCAATTTTTTTACTGGTGAGCGGTAGCGAGCCAGCATATTTTTTATTTTTGTTTGACAGCAGGCTAAATTTGTACATTTTTCGATAGAAAATGTCTCCGGCGAAGCCGGATCTCTTCATATAATGCTGGCTCGCTATCGCTCGCCAGGAAGAAATCGTCACCTAGATGGGGATAAACGTCTTAAAATAGTTGGTTAAATGGGGCCGAATGGATACAAGCCAGAGAAAGAGAGAAAAGGACACAAATAACAACAAACAGGTCACCCCCTTTAAGGAAACTAGATTACAGCTAGGTAGTTAAAGATGTTTAATGATATACATTCCAAGCTGACATCAAACATTACTGAAATATTTAACGTTTCCTTGACATACATTGTAAGTGAACCTTCAACATTACCTGTGAGGGAATGGAACCTATTAAGGTGGCAGTGACCTGGCGCTGGTTGCTGTAATTAACTAGAAGCTCTATTATGCCTCCCCCCTCGCTCTCTCTCGCTCGCTCTCGCTCTCTCTCGCTCGCTCGCTCTCTCTCTCTCTCTCTCTCTCTCTCTCTCTCACACACACACACACACTCTCACTCTCTTTCTCACACACACACACACACACTCTCTCTCTCTCTCTCTCACTCACACACACACATTCTCACTCTCTTTCTCACATACACACACTCTTTCTCTCTCTCTCTCTCTCTCTCTTAGACTTAAAGCGAAACCGATGCCTTAGCTATTTCGGTGGCCGTCCAGGGTTTCCCATCGGCCTAATATATTAAGCATTCCTCTTCCCATGACAGGGTTTATAGGATCTTCCACCCCTCAAACCCTTAGCCCTTCGACTACGGGAGGCCTTTCATCAACGTTAAGGGCCCCATTCAGTCTACTGTTTTAAGACGTTTACCCCCATCCAGGTGTATATATTTTTTGTGTTTTGACAGCAAGCTAAATTTGTATATTTTTCGATAGAAAAATGTCTCCGGCCAAGCCGGATTTCTCCATACAACGCTGGCTCCCTATCGCTCGCCAGGAAGAAATCGACACCTGGATGGGGATAAACGTCTTAAAACAGTAGGCTGAATGGGGCCGAATGGATACAAGCCAGAGAAAGAGAGACAAGGAGAGAAAGATAAACAAAACCCGGTCCCCGCCCCTTAAAAATCGACTAGTGATAGCCAGAATACGATCAATTTAGGCATAATTGAACTGGAATTACTCGATGTAGTTGTAACCCTCTTGCCGATGACACGTTTGTCTTAATCTAAATATAATCGTCAAATTATAGCAAGGATAAGATTACCAAGGCGTCAGACGTATTAACCCCTATTGTACCGGCGACGTCTTTTTACCTTTCAATCTGGCTGAAGTTAGACGATGTTATGCAGTTTCCGAAGGACCTATGTTATTCAGAGACGATGTTATGCAGTTTCCGAAGGACCTATGTTATTCAGAGACGATGTTATGCAGTTTCCGAAGGACCTATGTTATTCAGAGACGATGTTATGCAGTTTCCGAAGGACCTATGTTATTCAGAGACGATGTTATGCAGTTTCCGAAGGACCTATGTTATTCAGAGACGATGTTATGCAGTTTCCGAAGGACCTATGTTATTCAGAGACGATGTTATGCAGTTTCCGAAGGACCTATGTTATTCAGAGACGATGTTATGCAGTTTCCGAAGGACCTATGTTATTCAGAGACGATGTTATGCAGTTTCCGAAGGACCTATGTTATTCAGAGACGATGTTATGCAGTTTCCGAAGGACCTATGTTATTCAGAGACGATGTTATGCAGTTTCCGAAGGACCTATGTTATTCAGAGACGATGTTATGCAGTTTCCGAAGGACCTATGTTATTCAGAGACGATGTTATGCAGTTTCCGAAGGACCTATGTTATTCAGAGACGATGTTATGCAGTTTCCGAAGGACCTATGTTATTCAGAGACGATGTTATGCAGTTTCCGAAGGACCTATGTTATTCAGAGACGATGTTATGCAGTTTCCGAAGGACCTATGTTATTCAGAGACGATGTTATGCAGTTTCCGAAGGACCTATGTTATTCAGAGACGATGTTATGCAGTTTCCGAAGGACCTATGTTATTCAGAGACGATGTTATGCAGTTTCCGAAGGACCTATGTTATTCAGAGACGATGTTATGCAGTTTCCGAAGGACCTATGTTATTCAGAGACGATGTTATGCAGTTTCCGAAGGACCTATGTTATTCAGAGACGATGTTATGCAGTTTCCGAAGGACCTATGTTATTCAGAGACGATGTTATGCAGTTTCCGAAGGACCTATGTTATTCAGAGACGATGTTATGCAGTTTCCGAAGGACCTATGTTATTCAGAGACGATGTTATGCAGTTTCCGAAGGACCTATGTTATTCAGAGACGATGTTATGCAGTTTCCGAAGGACCTATGTTATTCAGAGACGATGTTATGCAGTTTCCGAAGGACCTATGTTATTCAGAGACGATGTTATGCAGTTTCCGAAGGACCTATGTTATTCAGAGACGATGTTATGCAGTTTCCGAAGGACCTATGTTATTCAGAGACGATGTTATGCAGTTTCCGAAGGACCTATGTTATTCAGAGACGATGTTATGCAGTTTCCGAAGGACCTATGTTATTCAGAGACGATGTTATGCAGTTTCCGAAGGACCTATGTTATTCAGAGACGATGTTATGCAGTTTCCGAAGGACCTATGTTATTCAGAGACGATGTTATGAAGTTTCCGAAGGACCTATGTTATTCAGAGACGATGTTATGCAGTTTCCGAAGGACCTATGTTATTCAGAGACGATGTTATGCAGTTTCCGAAGGACCTATGTTATTCAGAAACGATGTTATGCAGTTTCCGAAGGACCTATGTTATTCAGAGACGATGTTATGCAGTTTCCGAAGGACCTATGTTATTCAGAGACGATGTTATGCAGTTTCCGAAGGACCTATGTTATTCAGAGACGATGTTATGCAGTTTCCGAAGGACCTATGTTATTCAGAGACGATGTTATGCAGTTTCCGAAGGACCTATGTTATTCAGAGACGATGTTATGCAGTTTCCGAAGGACCTATGTTATTGAGAGGGTTTATTGAGATCGTATTTACCCATTTGAGTCGTAGAGGTAGATTTTAAACTAAAGAAAATCGTCTAAAGTTAACCAGACTATGATGACAATTACGTAATGGTGGTGAAGAGGTTAACCGCTACTGTACCGACGACGTCCTTTCAAAATTAGGTTAGCTATATTTAGACGATATAAGCATCACAAGCACAAACACATCATGAACAGGAAACAGGCATCACAAGACCAAAAAGAGAATCATGAACAAGAGAAATTGGGTATATTCATAGTTAATTACTCTTCAATGTTTATATTCCATGGGTTTGTTTACTACCAATATACTGTACCTACAGTATATAAGGGCATACTATTATGGACACTTCAACTACCCTTGTCATACACATCTTAAACCTATATTTTTATAAGTGTACACTGTAGTTCATTCACTCTAACGGGCTGACAAATCCTGACCGACAACTTCTCGTAGCTCATAGTAGACTTGAGCAATAGAGTTGACGTTTCTACCATTTGGGAAGAGTCAACCGTCTTTTCCATTGTATTCTGGCTATGATTGTACGGTTTTATTTAGCTTAGGAAGGACATGAAGTATATGAGAAGGCTTCAAAGTATCTCGAATCACCTTTTTATCTACCACAGATCCTTCCTTAGCTATATATAAGCCTCTAAATATGTTTGAAACAATAGAAAGTCATGTTCGGTAATGAAAGAGTTAATAGCAAGGAAACGGAGAGGAAGAGAGTCGGGTGAGAAATACAACATTCTCATGACACATTATGGCCTTGGCTATAGTCTATTTACTTTAATTAGGCCAGACATCTTGACCACTAACCTCAATAACTCCAAAACGACTAGAGGAATCGAGCTAATATGTATACTAATTGGAAAGAGACAACTAAGAATAGGTGTGGAAATTTAAAACCCATTTTTGTTCTAGCCCTTCATGAGTTACAGAGGATAGAGGTTAATATATCTGGCCTATATATAATGAAAAGACTATAGGTTTTCTCGCTCTCCTTCCTCAGCTTTTACTAACCAGGATCTCGTGTGCCTATAAAATGCAAGTCGCTGGTTAAGGGGGGATGGTTCACTTTTTGGGCGATTTTTGCATGTATTCAGTATTTTTCTAGTTTCCTCCCTAGACCTCCATCAAATTTAAAAAAAACATCCATTAGATCCCCCTTCTAGATTCATTTGTACATTTTTCGGTAGCAAAATATACCGGCCGAGGACCGGTTCTTCCAACATTACAGGTTCACTATCGTTCGCCAGGGAAGAAATCGACACCTAAATAGCACGAAAGGTCTAAATATTGACGACGAAATGGGGCGAAAGGTCTTAAAATCGACTAACTAATGGGGCAAACATCTTAACATCTGAAAACTAATGGGGCTAAACATGAGGGAGAAAGTGGTCGAGAAAACCGGCCCATCCCCCCTTAAAGGGCACAAGGTGGCTAGACACTACAAGAAACGAGAAAAAAAAAAATATATATGCCTTTCTATCTTCTTAACCCTTTGAGTACCAGCGACGTGTGTTATATTGTATTCTGGCTATATTTAGAGGATATTGTACAGCTTAGGAAGGATCTGTGGTAGTTTAAAAGGTTGGCGGAGATAGTTTGAAGCCTTATAATTGATAGAGGTCCTTCCTAAGCTGAATAAAATCGTCTAATAATTGCCAGAATACGATGGAATGGACGTCTCTGGTCTGGTACTGTATGGGTTAACCCGTTCAGTACCAGGGACCTACAGTAGCTCCTTTTCCTCATATTCAGGCACGTATTAGACGATTTTATTCAGCTTAGGAAGGACCTCTCGCAATAATTAGGCTTCAAACTATCCCCATGCCCACCCTTTTAACTATAACCGCAGATCATTCCCAGTTGCCTAATATCGTCTAAATATCGTCAGCATAAAATGTAACACGTCGCTGGTACAGTCGCGCTAATAAGTCATGTCCCATCTGTCATTACGTTTGGCTTTCTCTGTGCTGTATTAATGTATGTCAGATGTTGAATAGGGTGGGTAAGTGTAGGAACATGTTTGTATATTTCACTCGATATGAAGAAATTAAGCTTATATATTGATGATACCAATTATTGATCAAAACATACCTGGTGCCGAGACATCACTTATTAGCGCGACTGTACAATCGCGCTAATAAGTGATGTCTCGGCACCAAGTATGTTTTGATCAATAATTGGTATCAGCAATATCTAAACTTCATTTCTTCATATCGAGTGAAATATACAAACATGTTCCTATACACTTACCCACCCTATTCAACATCTGACAGACATTAATACAGCACAGAGCAAGCCAAACGTAATGACAGCTGGGACATGACTTATTAGCGCGACCGTACACCCGCGGACAAAAGTAGTGGCCTATTTTCATGACTTCATATTAACCCTTTGAAGCTCTGGCGCGTTTTAGCGGTATATTTTGGCTATCATTAGACGATTTTATGCAGCTTAGGAAGGATCTGTGGGTATTAAAAGGGTAAACACTATCTCAATCAACCCGCTTTGACTTCCATATACCGTTACTAATCTGAATAAAATCGTCTAATAGTAGCCAGAAAACAGAACAGGAACGCGTATTGGAGCTTGAAAGGGTTAATTTCCGTCTATTGGTTTAGTACAAAAATGCCTCCCGAACGCCACTGAATAGACCACGACAATAAAGACTGTATTTGTATCAGTCAAGGATATCTGTTCACGTAACTAGAGAAATACCATGAGTTAAGGGGAGACTGACCGTTTGTTTGGTCTATTAATTCATTTATTCATTTTTTTTTTTAGTTTCCTCCCTAGACCTCCATCAAGCTTAGAAAAACACCCCCTAGACCCCCCTTCAAGATAAATTTGTACTTTTTTCGGTAGAAAAATTTCCCGGCCGAAGGCCGGTTCCTCTTAAATTGCAGGCTCGCTAACGCTCGCCAAGAAAAAATCGACACCTAAATGGCTTGATAGGTCTTAAAATTGACAATGAAATGGGGTGAAAGGTGTTAAAATCGTCAAACTAATGGGTCGAACGTCTTATGATCTCAAAACTAGTGGGGCTAAATATCAGGGAGAAGGGGGTCCAGAAAAACGGTCTGCCTCCCCTTAAAACTACGGAGGGGTAGGATACGAGCTTTGACCGCGACTGTGGGCACCCGCTATAAGATGTCTAGTGGGAACGTCAGTGCAATTATAATGTATCTATTTTAGCGTTTTAAGGAGGGGTGGGGGGGGGGGGGGCGGTTTTCTGGACCACTTTCCCCCTCATGTTTAGCCCCATTAGTTTTCAGATGTTAAGATGTTTGTCCTATTAGTTAGTCGATTTTAAGACCTTTCACCCCATTTCTTTGTCAATATTTAGACCTTTCGTGCTATTTTGGTGTCGATTTTTCCCCTGGCGAACGATAGTGAGCCTGTAATGTTGGAAAAACCGGCCTTCGGCCGGGAATTTTTCTACCGAAAAATGTACAAATTAATCTAGAAGGGGGATCTAATGGATGTTTTTTTTTTTAAATTTGATGGAGGTCTAGGGAGGAAACTAGAACAATAATAAATACATGCAAAAATTGCTCAAAAAGTGAACCATCCCCCCTTAAAGGTGGGGGCTCATGGGTTGAGATAAACATGGAATGATAATCGCCAAGCTGTACATAATTATCTTGCAAAATGTAATGGCACTGAAATAATTATTAATAATGGTATAAAGGATTTTGTGGATCGTCTATACCGGGCCTGTGACGTCACAAGAGTGTAAGTCCACCATCCAGTCTAGGCTAAGGATACTGGTGTGACGTCACTATGACGTCACTATAGACGATCTGCAAAATCCTTTATACCATTGTTAATAATTATTTCAGTGACATTGCATTTTACAAGACAATTATATGCAGGTTGGCGATTATTTTTCCATGTTTACCTCAACCCATGAGCCCCCACCTTTAAAGTCTAATAGCAACAAAACGTGCCGATTTAACCTATATATTGGTTGGCAAAATCTGGTCTTGTGTTTCCATTTCTAAAGCACAATCAAAATTCATCGGTAAAGCCACTGTCATAAGAGCTCTTTTTCCGTCAATTTTCCATGAGTAAGTTTGTTCTCGTATTATTTCGGAACTTTTTCGCACTGGTATCGGCAACTAGACTGAAGGTAGATTATGCTAGGCGGGTGAATTCTGATAGAGTGTAATTTTTGAAGCATCCAACCCATAATTACTCGTTAAAATTGCTCGAAAAGGGCTCGTGTGACACCCGCTTAACAGCTGGTAATGATGGTGGTTGTTCAGTCACGGGCAAAAGTCGTGTTCTACTTCCATATTTCGTATCTGGTTATTTATTTATATATTAATACAAATTATCCTTAACAGTCGTAAACATCTAGTGTATTAACCCATACAGTACCGGTTTTATTCAGATTAGGAAGGACCTCTAGCTTCAAACTATCTCAACCAACCCTATTAATACCGCAGTTCCTTCCTAAGCTGCATAACATCGTCTAAATGTAGCTAGAATTAAAGATAACACACGTCGCTGGTACTCAAAGGGTTAAGGTATCGATCACATTCTCGTTAACACTAGTTGGAAAATCTTTTAGAACTGTAGGGTGTACAGATGAATCCTTTGCTACCAACCAGGCTCGTTGTTGCTATCCTACCATTGCACCTCAAAACTAGAACACTCGCAACATGTAATCTGCAAGGCTTTCATCTTGCTAAGTTCAAAGGTGAGAAGTGTACAAGTGAGCATGCAGTGAGGATCTCAAATCTGCTTGATGTGTTTGGTTCTCTGGAGGGCCTTATGGAACTGTGAAATCGCTTCAAGCGTGAGACACTTGCGGCAACGGTTGAGTGTGTTGGAGTTAAGCCAGGGGTTTTATTGTATATCGGGCGAGACACTGAACAACATTGAAGGGAGTCGTGCTAGCATGCCAGACTGGACAAGACAGTGTTCCGTGGAGCAAAAGCTTTTCTGCCGGAGCAATAAGAAAATGTATGTCAGGGGAATTGCTGAGGTGGTTGACGGCTATCTCACGGAAAATTACTTTCGGCCTGCTTACTGATCCCTGAAGAAGCTCCGCTTTAAGTCTGCCCCCAAGCTAATTCAGTTTGAATGGCAGCCATCACAGTCGCATAGGATAATAATGAGTTTAGGACCTGCTGAGCTCAGAACTTTTTTACATTTTTCATGACTGCTCCTTCCAGTGGATAAATTCAACCAGTAAATAAACAGCCATCGGTCTCTGATCCACTAATCGGCAAATACCCACCCTATCTTGATGATGTAAAAGAGGCAATGGCTAGAGTGAAGGGTGAGAAGGGTCCTGGTATATGTGGTATTTCTGGAGAATGTGGTGTTACACTGATCAGTGTGTCAGGCAAGGTCATTGCTCATATATTACTGAAGCAAATTCGGGGTTAACCTACTTGCTAAAAGGTCAGAGACATAAGATATATGACTTCACACCAAAGAAGTCAACAACTGACCAAATTCTTGCTCATCTGGCTCCTTGTGGAATGTTAGCTTGAGTTTTTGATAGGAGCTGTTTGCAGTTTCTGTCGATCTCAAAAAGGCGTTTGATACTGTGGGAGTTTCTCTGACTCCGTGGGACTTTACTCAGGAGCAGAGAAAGTTGTCAAGTGTTGCGGGCAGGCCTCTCTTTACTTCCCAGTTAAATCAGGTGTGTGTGCTGGCCCCCTCACTTTTCAAACATATGTATGTATGGATTGACTGCTGGGTCATTCACAGTTAATCCCTTGAAGCTCTGACGCGTTTTAGCAGTATATTTTGGCTATCATTAAACGATTTTATGCAGCTTAGGAAGGATCTGTGGGTATTAAAAGGGTAAAGACTATCTCAATCAACCCTCTGACTTCCATATACCCTTCCTAATCTGAAAAAAAATCGTCAAATAATTACCAGAAAACAAAACAGAAATGCGTATAGGAGCTTGAAAGGGTTAATACGAAGCATCAGTCAGCAATATCAAGATCACAGACCTTGGCTTAGCGAATGAGGCAGTGATCATAGCGGAATCGCTAGACATCATCTCTCTAGCTCTTGAGGCACTATATGAGGAGTAGGGGTACCTGGATATGAAAATCTCTTGGAGTAAAGCCGGTGTCACACGAGCGCTTTTTCTGACAAATTTTCGATGAGCAAATTTGTTCTCGTGATATTGTTATGCTTTTTCAAATTGGGATCGGAAACTAGACTGAAGGTAGATTATGTTAGGTGGCAGATTTCTGATATAACTGAAATGTTAAGCCTGCCAGACAACAATTGCTCGTAGAAATTGACGGAAAAATCGCTCGTGTGACACCACCTTAAGACTTAAGTTCAAGTATATGGTGGCTTGTTGTGTGAAGCAGTACAGGCGAGAACAAATAGGTTTTGGATTATTCAATAATCTTGGTAGCGAGATCGTTTACAGTGGTGGGTCAGGCCATGATGTTGTTCGTCGCTTCAACCTAGTATATGGAGCTACAGACCCTCTCAACAAGAGTATATGGCCATGTTGATACCTGTGCAGGACGACCAAAATTCGGATCATAAAAACTAATGCTCCATATCTTGTTATATGGTCGCAAGATATAGACACTCAACGTTGATTTAGATAGATGAATCAATTTCGTTGCAGAACTATTGGTATTAACAAGTATCAACCAATATCTACTCTCTGGTAATAATTTGAGAAATATTGAGTGTCTATATAGTTGGTGAACGCCAGATACGGCTATATGAGCACGTCGCCCAAATTCCTGGAGTACGTTGACCCTGCCCAAGCAGTTTTTTGTTTGTGAGTGGCAACCTTAAGGGGAGACTGACCGTTTGTTGTTGTTGTTGTTGTTGCTGTTCCTCAGGCTGTCTGGCCGAGCAGCCCCAAGGTCCCGAGCAAGGCCAAGGCCATAACCGAGCGCCCCCACAGAACCCTCCCAGCTTACCACTAATAATGCCCAGGTGACCGAAGCCACTCAAAGGCGGGGAGCTGAGGAGGGTGCGGAAACGCCCGGGAAACAAAAGCCTCACCCAAGGCCCTGTGCCTGTTTGGTCTATTAATTAATGTATTCATATATTTTTTTAGTTTCCTCCCTAGACCTCCATGAAGCTTAGAAATACACACCCTAGACCCCCTTTCAAGATAAATTTGTACATTTTTCGGTAGAAAAATGTCCCGGCCGAAAGCCGGTTCCTCTTAAAATTGCAGGCTCGCTATCGCTCGCCAGGAAATAATCGACACCTAAATGGCATGAAAGGTCTTCAAATTGACAACGAAATAGGGCGAAAGGTGTTAAAATCGCCAAACTAATGGGCCGAACGTCTTATAATCTCAAAACTAGTGGGGCTAAACATTAGGGAGAAGGGGGTCCAGAAAAACGATCTGCCTCCCCTTAAGTAGAGGAAACTTTGGGGAAGACTCATGGCTGATGACAAATTGAGCATTGATGTCGGGAACTGCTTGGGGTGGACCGAGTCGAGCCTGGGACATCACACGAAGAGACGCCCAGGAGTGGAGGCAGAGGGCGATTGCAGCTGCTCGCCGCCACCGTGTAGGTCCCCATTGATCGATTGAATTGTATTCAGTGTAATTCAGGAATATTTGTTGTATTAATCCAATATAAGAAACAATTTAGAGCTATGAATCAAGGGCACCACATTTAACCATGGGTGTACGGTCGAGCAAATAAGTCATGTCTCAGCTGTCATTACATTTGGCTCGCTCTGTGCTGTATTAATGTCTGTCAGATGTTGAATAGGGTGGGTAAGTGTAGGAACATATTTATATATTTCACTCGATACGAAGAAATGAAGCTTAGATATTGCTGATACCAATTATTGATCACAATATACTTGGTGCCGCGACATCACTTATTAGCGCGACGGTACCTGCAATGTTATTACTTCCAGCCAAGGAGCAGACATGATACAGCCATGAGAAATAATCAGCGTAATGTGAGGGAGGGTGTATTGTCTCCTGTAGGCGGGACTTTAGTGCTGGGGGCCCGTCAATTTATGTTCAGTGTCCAATGTCACGTCAGTCAAGTCCCGGCCTTCACCGGGAGAGGTCACATTCTTGGTTTTAAGAGAAGTCATGTTGTTTAGACATCGCGCGCTGTTCTCTCTGACTTTCGGTGGTAATCTTACGATATTTTTAGTATAATAAACGATAATTTAACCAATACGGACGATCATACGCGTAGGCAGGACTTAGGTGATATATATTGTTTCTTATTCACTGTAGTTTGCAGTAGATAGTTTCTAACATGGCGGACACTGCATACAAGTTTGCGTAACCACCCCCACGAATGGCTCATGTTCGCCCTATCATTGCATTTAGTAGATATTATGATCCCACATAAAGCTTGAATTAAATATCGTGATCAGTTCATCATAAGAGTTCTTAATCTAGCTACTTACACTAAGAACAGAGAACAAAAATGAGTGAGTGTATTTCATTGAAGCTTGGCTTGACTGAGGTACATCAATTCCGTGGCCCGCGTACGACAACCCATGGGAGAGGAAACACGCAAGCCACGCCCCCTTCAACCTGAGATCCTCCCTGTCTACCTCACCCTCGGCCCCTCCTCCCCCTTCCTCCTATCCCCTCCTACTCCTCTCTCTCGGGCTGGCTCCGGGCTCCATTACGTAGTGCGGACAGAATGCGCAACGTAAGAAACAGAGTGGGAGTTTCTCATTCTCGTTAGAGCGGACGAGTCGTACGTTTCCCCTCTCTACCCCAGCCAGAAATAATCCGCGAGTGTGGGTGGTGATTAGGCGATAGATACGTGTGTTTGTGTGTGGCTCCCTGGTAACCTCTATCCTCCCCTCTATCCCTCGGCTCCCTTCCTTCTTTTCCCTCCTGGAGTGACGGGAGGGAAGGTGTGGACGTCACCGACACTCCACTCGACCCTTGAGAAGAAAACTCCTGGTCGTTCTCGCCAAGGATACCGACACCATGTAAGTAGTACCCTTTGTTTGGATCTATATCAAACCAATTCTAGTTGGTCAGGATTATTATTCATGTAGTTTTAGAAGGAAACTAGACACTAATATATAAAATTGAGTTAATTTGGCGAGATTAGCTGTGATTCTACCGAGCTAGGATACCGAAACCATGGAAGTAGCCTCCTTTGTTGGATTCTCTATGGGGACTTTAATACTATTCAGATGGAATAATTATAAATCGAGTTGTACTGAAAAACTAAGTATGTATGTCGAAAAATGTGTTCATTGTTGATATTGGCTGTGATTTTGTCGAGCTAGGACACCGACATCATTTTGTCGAGCTAGGACACCGACATCATTTTGTCGAGCTAGGACACCGACATCATTTTGTCGAGCTAGGACACCGACATCATTTTGTCGAGCTAGGACACCGACATCATTTACTGTAGGTAGTGTCTTTGCTGGGATCATATAGCAAACTCATACCCCTTTACCAGAATTGTATGAATATGGCTTAACAAAGAAAATATACACTCGGGCCTAATATATGAGTTATATTGTGAGATTAGTTGTGATTATGCCGAACTAGGATACGTTCTGATCTATGTATGTTGTCGTTTATTTAGTATTAATATGAACAGGATTTTACCAAGAAAATAGGTTTCTCATATCACTAAAAGTGTACTTATTAGTGAGATTAGCTGTGATTTAGCTGAGCTAGGATGCGATGTGGTCTGTATAGAAATCCAATTCTATGTTCATACTATTATTCCATTCAGCTAAAAATGACTACGAACAGGGCTTCACAAAGAAACTAGACTCGTGTGTCGAAAAATGGTGTCACTGATAACTGTGATTTCGATGTGAGTATCCTAGGTTCGAGTCCATGGAGTGTCACATGTATTTGTTGATTTCATTAATTGAGTTTAGAGGTGAAGTTGGTTGGTGTAAAAAACATAATAATTTTACCGAGCTGGGATAAGATGTAGTGTTTGTCAGTAGTCGTCTTTTGGGGAGATCTATAGCAAATCTCACTATATCCAGCTAGTACACTTGTATAGCAATGTGTGTTTATCGGCTTGATTAACCCATTCAGTACCAGGGACATCCTTTTCATCATATTCTGGCAACTATTAGAAGATTCTATTCAGCTTAAGAAGGACCTCTGGCAATTAATAAGGTATCAAAATATTTCAGCCAACTCTTTTAGCTACCACAGATCCTTCCTGGGTTGTATAAGATCGTCTAAATATAGCTAAATATAGCTAGACTAAAATATAGCACACGTCGCTGCTACTCAAAGGGTTAACTTAGATTCTAGCGAGTAATAGAGTAAGATGTGGCCTGTGTGGAGATAATATACACTGATAGTATATTGAAGAGTGTGTGTATCGAAAAGCTATAATAGTCTCATATCTTTATCAATGTTGGAATTGTTAGGATTTTGTCTTTTTATATGAACCATACGAATATTATCATTAACTGGAGTTGCTGTTATAGTTAGTATGATTGGTATATGGAGCGAAAAGGTTAAATAGAAAATCCTGGGAATCATTGTAGAATTAATATTAACCCCTTCAATATGATGACGTCATTTACATTCTATTCTGGTAAATAGAAAGGTGCATCACATCTCTCAGATTTATTACACATCCGAATGTGTTTGTGTGAGTGTGTGTGTGTTTTTTTTTTTTTTATATATTCCAACTTACTTCCTCTCGGGCATAGGCTGAGAGCCTTAACATTCACCGCTTTACAA
Organism: Lithodes maja; assembly: GCA_037953745.1. Lineage (NCBI taxonomy): Eukaryota > Metazoa > Arthropoda > Malacostraca > Decapoda > Lithodidae > Lithodes > Lithodes maja. The sequence goes on along the minus strand of JBAKBP010031584.1, from coordinate 6,970 downwards.
TGAACAGTGAAGCCCGTGAGGTCTTGTTCCAGTCTAGGGAGTGAGACATGTGAAGCGCGTAGAGTACAACGAGCACCTGCCATCTTGCCTTCACATGAGGCACGGTGCTCACTCATGGCCCGAAACGACCCCATCTCTGAAGCCACCTCGTTCCCGTGTTTCACTGTCTCAACCCCTACACTCGGACTCTCACACTTACACACACACAACGCCACCTGTTGAACAGATAACTCACCAGGCATTGCACCCCTATAGCATATTTTGAATATGGGAATATTCATACAGTGCTATTTAATCAGGGAACAATGAGGGTATTTTATTGACGTTTCGGTGGGCTTGTGGTAATGCACTGATACTAGGTACAGCACAAATTCCATCCCAATAATATCTTCCCATTGATACATCGGGATTTGAACCCGGGACCTTTGGATTACCAGGCCAGTGGCAAGACCATTCCACCACACCGTACTGTGTGTGTGTGTTTGTGTGTGTGAGAGAGAGAGAGAGAGAGATAGAGATATAGATAGAGAGATAGAGAGAGAGAGAGAGAGAGAGAGAGTGTGTGTGTGTGTGTGTGTGTGTGTGTGTGTGTGACCTTTATACCGAAGACCACTGCATCAAGGGTCACTTTAGTGTCATTTACATTCACCAGCAGACTACTTAGAAAGGACACAGAAAACTAAGTGGATATTCTTAACCCATTTAGAACGGTGACGACTTTCCTATTGTATTATAGCCAACATTCGACGATTATATATATATATATATATATATATATATATATATATATATATATATATATATATATATATATATATACCGGTGTATATATATATATATATATATATATATATATATATATATATATATATATATATATATTGTGACGCCCAGTGCGTGGCAACGCAACCTGATTGTACTCCTTGGTACTCCACTGTACCGTCACGGTGCGTGTACCGTGTATCGTGCTGGCTGCTTATATTGAGTGTGACAACGTATAACTATGTTCTTTGTATCTCTGCAAAGGTCTCGTCATTTGCTAACCAGTGGTGGGTTTTGTTTTAAGCCATGTCGAGACCTTCCATTTAATATGTAGTATCAATAGAGAAGTTGATAGATGAGATGATAGGAATTCAGAGAGAGAGAGTGAGTTAGACTTCAGAGCGAGAGGGTAGCGGTGCGCCACGCTGCCGGGGTGGGGGGGTGGTTGCCAGACGTATGGACCAGTTGGCAGCCCTGCGCTTATAGCTAGGTGCGACAGGGTTGGTAGTACATTGCCGCCTGCCTATGCTGCTTGGGCTGCCCATGTTGTCGTACAGCACATTGCCTGGAGGCTCGCTGTGTGCTCTATGACCAGGTTGCCTAGAACCTTTGAGATTCTAACATCCCTTGCTCTCTCTCCCAATTTCTCACGGTTGCACTCTTTCTCTCTGACGACATTACTCTCATTTCATTCTTCTCTCTATTTAAATGCATACCCTTCCCTTGAGGTCCTAAAGGAGTTTCAGCACTCACCTCTCGTATTACTCTTAGGACAAGCATATATTTACATGTATTAGATTTAAGGGGTTAATGTGAACAGCGATCTTCTTGATGAGGATAGTTGGTGAACGTTCTACATGTTCACGAGTTATATGCCCAGCTCATCATCCAATTTGTGACTAGACTAGTGCCATGTGTAAGAGCCCGACCATGCCCAGGAGTTGTCTGTAGAGGGGCGAGGACTTAGCCTTGATTTGCCTACCGAGCCAGGAGCGAGTGCAGTACCAGAGACTACAGCTCGCTCGTAGTGCCGGTATAGTAGAGTAACGTAATTTATCTGTCCTTGTGTTCTCTACAGTCTTTTCCTGGGTTCTCGCTTTCGGTGCTGGGACTCGTTGTTCCTGTGACTTGGCCTGCTAGCTAGAACACATGGGGGTGATGAGTGGGTGATATCTTTATTTTACTATGCATTGCAGCTCTCTTTAAGTTTATGTATGTAACACTTTACAATACACATTACTCACACACTAGACAACACTATTAATACTTTCATGTATCAATTAACTGCACTGTCGTTTTGCTGCTGTTTCCGGAGTTCTATTGCGTAGGGCGCATACGGACTCAGAGGGGAGACAGAGTGAGAGAAGCGAAGTAGCCTATGCGGTAGTAGGCTACCGGCGCAGTACTGTTGCCTGCAACCTTTTAGTTATTCCAAGTATAGATTCATTATTACAATAAGTGACTACTGTTTATGTTCCTTCCATGTGTATTATTAGGTATCTACTGGATCATGAACATCTTGTATGCTACATGCTAGTGCATGTTAGTAGGGGACAGTTATTCTAGTGCACGCGCTTTCAAGTAGGCGTGTACATTTGTCATTTAGCATTTCACTGTCATACCTTTAGCCTGCTTCTATTCTACATTATTAGAGGCTTAATATTAACGTAGTTTCTTGAGTATTGCATTTCTTTAGTAATAACGTAACCTATAAATGTCTGAGGGAGTTTAGCCTCATAGCCTACCCCTGTTGTACACTTTCGCCGAGTTAAGGTACCTCGTTACCATAGACGATAACTCTGTAGGGCGTTGGTGCTTTTGTTGTCTGGAGCATATAGTATTTGGGACTGGAATCGAGCGTGTCGTTGTCACATAAGCCATTTCTGTCCTACGATCAAGAATCCCGAATATGTATTGCCGATCCAGCCGTAACAAAATGGCGACCTTGCACAAGATTCAGTAGTATCCTATCACATGTTTTTTTGGAGAACTATTCTATGCTACCTAGTAGAGCTGGCTAGAATTTTCTTGCATATTGGAGGAATTTTTATTGTGTCATTATTGTATTGGTGGACTTGCAGATTGTTTCGTAAGGGGTGTCTAGAGTAAAGTCATTCAAGCATCTTTAACATTTTGTGAGTCGAGACTGCAATTAGTAATAAGCACTTTTTTTTTTTTATGAACAGCAATTGTATAACCAGCACTATGTCTGATGACTCATCATTTACGGGGGAGGATAACACGGTACAGCCTAGTGACCAGCAAGTACAACAGATGTTTGGGGAGGGGAGTGTTATAAGTGGAGAGAGGGATGCCCGGGCATTTTTGCAGACACCTTTGACCGAACAGCGCCTGCAGGCTATTGATTGTTACGGTCTTCGCTGTTTAGCCACGGTTTTGGGGCGGGACTGTCCTGACAGTTGGCCCAAGAAGAATTTGGTGGCATGTTTGTTGGGTGATGGCGATGGGGCGGTGGGTGGAGTGGGGTCTTGGGGGGTTCCCTCCAAGCCTCCATTCCACTCTACCCCTGAGCTGGGCCCTCAGCCAGCGAGTCTTAGCACGATGCAGCAGGAGGGTTCTCAAGGGCAAGCTGGCTTACCCGTAAACACGTCTCGGTGTGGATCCCCCATTTTGTGCTCTCCCCCCCCAGGCCTGTCTCCTGAGATGTTATTTCAGCTAGAACTAGCTAAGTTTAAGCTGCAGGAGACTCAGATACAACAGGCTAGTATAGAACGCATAGAGGTTGCTAGAATCCAAGCCAATCAGGATGCAACCAGGTACCAGGCTGAAATGGATGTCGAGAAGTCTAGAGTAGAGACCACGGGGCGTCATCTCGGTGGTGGGCACCGGGTTACAGACTCACTTTCGCATTTAATTAAGTTAGTACCCGCATTTGATGAGACAGCAGTGACTGAGTTTTTTGCTCGTTTCGAAAAGAAGTGTCGTGAGTATGACTGGCCGGAGGTTAAATGGGCAGCATTAGTTTCATCACGTCAGTGGGTAAGGGGTTGAAAGCCTACGATGCACTGTCACTGGACGAGAGTGTAGTGTATGGACTGGTGAAGGAGGCTGTGCTCCGGGCCTACGAACTGCAACCCGAAACTTATAGATTGAAGTTCCGTGGCGTGAATAAGAAGAGCGACGTCAGTTTTATGGAGCACGCACGGGACTTAACAGATGCAGGTAATAACTGGTTTCGGTCCGAGCACGCAGAGTCGGCTGAGGAAATTAAGCAACTTTTCTATCTGGAACAGTTTTACAAATGTACTGGAACCGATCTAACGCTGAACATTAAGGAAAAATGTCCCAAGACAGTAGAGGAGGCTGCCAAGATGGCAGACCTCAGATTATCATTGATTCGTGGTTGCGGTGCCGCTCAGAGGGCTGAGTCAGGGCAGAAGGGGCGCTATACCCCACCCACCAGAGTTTTCGATAATAACAAATCCTATGACACACATAACCACACTAAATGCATTGCACCTAATAACACCTACAAACACAAGCCTCTCCCGTTTACTAAAGGTCAGGCCCCTTCTTCGCCCGCACAAGGGAAGAAGCCCATTGGGGATGTGAAATGTTACAAATGTCAGAAGCTAGGCCATTATTCACGTGAGTGCCCTAGTAACACTCCCGCTAAGCCGGTGTCATTGGTTCACAGTATCGGTGTGTCTCTGAAGGCTGCAGCAACTGCCCGGGGTAGGTTGTCAGCAGCTGAGGCACACGCGGTAAAGAAGCGTACGGAAGGCTCGACACCTGTCCGGGACACTTTCTGTAGCCATCGGGGACACGGGTTTGTGAGCTGGGGGAGTGAACTACGGAGGGTTGACTTGCTGAGGGATACGGGGGCTTCGCAAACTTTGTTGAGGAACTTCACAGGGAAACCGATAAATGCGGCCAGAGTTGTTGTGGTGCAGGGTATAAATGCTACGAGGTCATACCCACTTGTGAGGTTGGAGTTGAGAGTGGGAGAGGTGTGCAGGGAGCTGGATGTAGGGATCGTTGAGTGTTTGCCAGTTGAGGGCGTCGACCTTCTTCTCGGCAACGACTTTGCGGTGCCCACTTCCGGGACTCCACCCTTAGTCGTTGCCGAGAGGGCGGCCGACGTGGATGGTGAGAATCGGGAATGGGTTGGGAGGTGCCAACAGGATGAGATGGCCTGTGTGGTAACCCGATCTCGCTCTGCGGCTCCTGCACAGCCTAGCACTCAACCTCGGGGACAGTGGAGGAAGGATCAGGAGAAGGTTGCTAAGGGCAGGAAAAGGGACATTGATTCTGCTGCACTTCTCGGTGATTCGGTACTTGGACCTATAATAAACACGGGAGTTGACTCTGGCCCAGATATGGTGTGTAACAAGGCAGAGTTGGGTAAGACTTCGCGTGAGGCAAGAGCTGTAGCGAGAGCCACTAAGGCAGTAGAGCCTACTAGCTGGGGTAATGTCTTATTACAAAACCATCTTGATGCATTGACGCCCAGGGACATTAGTGAGCAGCAGCTGCAAGACGCTAGCCTAGCTCGTTATAGCAATGGTGCCATAGAGTTGGAGGAAGATGGGGATGCGAAGCCGGGAGATTTCTTTAGGCTCAACAGGATATTGTACCGCAGATTTCTAGACCCCAAATCGAAGTGGGAGGGCGGTGCGAGGGTAGTAGACCAGGTGGTTGTTCCAAATAAGTATAGAGAGTCCTTATTGTGTCTGGCGCATGATGTGCCGGTGGCGGGTCATTTGGGGGTAACAAAAACATTGGCGGCATTGGGCAGGTTTTTCTGGTGGCCTGGGGTCAAGGCTGATGTCTGTGCATGGGTGGCTGGGTGTGCGACCTGCCAGACAACGGGGAAGCCTAACCAGACAATCCCGAAGGCACCTTTGTTTCCCATACCTGTCACCGGGCCTCCGTTCAGCAAAGTTGTAGTAGATTTGGTTGGCCCTTTCCCGCCTACTAGTAGTGGCAATAAATTCCTGTTGACAATCATGGATGTGGCTACGAGATACCCGGACGCATACCCCATGAGAAACGGCTCGGCAAAGGCAGTTGTTAAAAACTTATTATTGTTCTGTTCCCGTTATGGATTTCCACGTGAGGTGCAGTCAGACCAGGGGAGCAATTTTACATCCAAATTGTTCAAGCAAACCCTTCAGTTGCACGGTATATGTTCTGTAGTGTCGTCAGCCTACCATCCCGAGAGTCAGGGAGTCTTGGAGCGGTGGCACTCGACCCTGAAGAGTATGCTACGCTGTTACTGTGCAGAACATGACACTGATTGGGATTTGGGTCTGCCGTATGTTCTGTTCGCTGCACGTGAAGTCCCAGGAGAGAGCCTGGGGTTCAGTCCAAATCAACTAGTCTTTGGCCATAATGTGAGAGGACCTTTAAGTATGGTGAAAGAGATCTGGGAGGGCGAAGAGAAGCCGGGGTCTGTACTTAAATATATCCTTGAGAGCCGGGAGAGACTTATAGGTTGCATGGCAGCGGCAGGTAATAACTTGGTTAATGCACAGGCGGTCATGAAGCACCAGTATGACGCCAAGGTGAAGCTTCGGGAGTTTTCGGTGGGTCAGGAGGTAATGTTGCTTTTACCTTTGCCTGGACACCCCCTTTCTGCCAAGTTTATTGGGCCGTATGTGGTGGCTAAGAAACTGTCCGACCTTGATTATCTCGTTGCAACACCTGACCGTAGAAAAAAACATCAGTTATGTCATGTTAACCTCATGAAAGAGTATGTGAGACGCCCCTCAGAGCCTCTCACTGTCCCTGTGCTGGCCTGCAGCGGCCAGGGTGGAGAAGGAGGTGGGGACAGTCATGCTGCTGAGGAGGATAGCTGGGACTGTGTCATTTCCGCGGAACAGTGGGCGGGGAATACTGAACAAGAGGCTAGGCAAGCTGTAAGTCACCTGCCTGAGCACCAGGGTGCTGCTGTCCTAGGCCTGTTCAGGTCATACCCCTCTGTTTTCGCCGAACACCCAGGTCTCACTACTCAGGTAACGCACGACGTGGACGTCGGTGATAATGTGCCCTTCAAGTCAGTGCCCTACCGTGTGCCCCCGGTAAAGTTGCCAGCTTTACGGGAGGAGTTAAAGTACATGGTTGAGAGAGGGATGATCACTGAAGGTTATGTGAAGTGGACATCACCCGTCACGTTGCAGCCAAAACCTGACGGCAAGGTGCGGTTCTGCATAGATTTTCGTAGGCTAAATGGCTTGACCACTAC